>CAEFZY010055459.1:0-42930 GCA_903066815.1 Brachyrhaphis roseni | reverse complement strand
CATCTTCCTCCTGAGCACTGAGACGTGTTACGTTACATTAAACTTGCGTCTTCCTCTACACATATATTCCACCTGTCTCACTGTTACCTTTTCTGCTCGAGCGCCCCTGGTGGCCATTAGAAAAAAATGCATAAATAAGCCGCATCTTTGTATGAGCCGCAGGGCTGAAAGCGTGTGACAAAAGTCGCGGCTTATAGTCCGGAAATTACGGTAGTTTTAAAAATATTCTACCTATGTACATTTTGTAATCTGAGGCATGTGCTACATATGCATTCAGTCCACTGGTTCCTAAGAAATGGAGGTGGCCTCCCCTGGACTGTATGTCTAAATAAGAACCTCTGGCCTCATCCCAGGTCTTTTGCAGTATGCAACTGGTTTTCAACCAGGATTCTCCAATATTCAATACAATCTTCACATCAACTATGACAAGCCACAGTTATACACTGCTTTGTGTTGGTCTATCATGTAAAATATTAGTAGCACTTATTTAAGTTTGTGGTTGCAATGTGACAAAATGTGAAAGGTTTTATTTGTACTTTTGTAAGATACTGTTTTTAAAATAGTTTTTGCTGTTATTTCATAAGAAAAAACATTTCAAAGAAACCCCTGAAATAGTGAAACGCCCCGCATTTATGATAGAATCTTTTTAGGCTCAAGTATTCTGTTCTGCTATTGTAAGTGATATGCCTGGGGTGAAAAGGCGCTAAAAGCTAGACTTTTAGTTAAGATAAGGTCTGCTCAAAGATCTTGTCCATTCCAGTGCATGTTTACTGGCATGGAAACACTTATGGTCATATGTTTGTATAGTAAATGGTCTGGCATTTCAGCTCATACATGCTTGAGTAATTAATGAGGTCAAAGAGTGTCATATTTTTCAGTTTGTGAGGTTTAAAATTCAAAGGAAATCTGAATCAATCTGTTTTTTGATGTCAGTTTATTGGTTCACAAAAATAATATTTTTCTTGTGGCAAAGACAATTTTTTAATGTTATGCCAACACCCACGCCTGCTCCTGTCCCTTGGCACTACATTTAAAGTCACAAAAAGCAACGGTTAAATATTTTTGTGCAAAATGGGGCACTGCATCTGGTGCCAGTTCACCATTAATTATCAATTATTTCTTGTACATAAAGAGACAAGTGGCCAATATGTGTCATGTAAATGGTTAACAAGCTCATCACAGACTACACAGAGCTTTTTTAATGATTTTTATGGACGAACAACTGTAGTGGAAAGAAGTGA
This sequence comes from Brachyrhaphis roseni, assembly GCA_903066815.1. Lineage (NCBI taxonomy): Eukaryota > Metazoa > Chordata > Actinopteri > Cyprinodontiformes > Poeciliidae > Brachyrhaphis > Brachyrhaphis roseni. The sequence goes on along the minus strand of CAEFZY010055459.1, from coordinate 41,689 downwards.
CACAATGGATCACATCAGAATAGACAGCAAGAATAAAGTATTATTTTCCTTTTCTAAATTATTAAAGTATACTAAACCAAATTTGGATGTATGCACTCATACATCAGCATAAACAAAAACTAAGAAGTGAGACACAAGATTTATGTTTCAATGTTTTCAATATTTTTAAAGGCAATTAACAATAGGTCAAAATTATTTAAATTTGCTCTAGTGTAAAAATATATTAAAATGAGAAAATACTCATATTTGTGAATGCATTTGTAAGTGTAGCTTCTATCACTTTTTTAATTCCAAGTGTGCCCCCGAAAGAATTTTGAGTTTCTGCATTTAAACCAGGAAGCTCTGGAACAAGACTGTTTGATTTGATGGAAAATATATTAAATGGCGTTTGGGTTTTGATAAGAGTAAGGACAAGATTGCACAAAATGTCATTGAAATGCACTTGAACTTTTAGTGCCACCAGGATGCTACACCTCACCTGGACAGACAATTTAGAATAAGTAAGTCCAAATTAATCAACTTAGCATGTCATAGTTCATACCTGGCTAGTTGTCTTTTTAACTGTTGAGATAAAAAGGACGGTTTTGATATTTCTAGTTGACAAAATTAAAATCCAGCAGAAACATTGGGTTGTGATTATGTCCAACTAAAAATAAAGAAAATCAATAAATACAATCTCTCAACAGATGGTACCTTTATATCTGTTACATTATGTCTGCCTTGGTCAGTCCACATTCAGTGAGTGTGAAAACAATCTCACACCTTCTTCCACTAATATATTAATTGACAATTTTGAGAATCCAGTTTTTTTTCAACAGTTGTGTCTTTTTGATGTGGTTTTTGCTCTTCCTATAAATCTTGTTCAAGATTTTTCTCAAACATCGAGGGTCTAAAGACACGGGTGCTCACAAGTTTTTTTATAATACATTCAATGAAGAAATACTCCAGGAGCTTCGCTCAAACATCATTGGGTCATTCGGTCAACAATAAAAGAAGTATACACAAGCCCTTCTAGTTTTCATACAGTATTTTTCAAAACAAGTCATTTGTTTCAAGACAGTTTTCCTCCAAAGCAGTGTTTATTCTGCAGTAAACAACAGCTTGAAAGCCTCAATAAATCTGTGATTTTCAGAAAACTGAAACAAAATGTGTCTAAGGAGAGAAGAAAAAGAGAACCACAATCAGCTAATTTATCGCAGAGCCTAGCAAAAGCCAAAGAAAAAGCAAACTTGAAAGATGCAAGTTTGCCAGAGTGAAGCAAAATGTTCTTTAGCACACAATAAATTCCATTTTTCATTTTGAAATGTGGAAGCACAGGTGGAAAGTGGGGGAAGGATGGACATCTGTTAAAGAATGATCTATTTATATCCAGAATGAAAAAGAATGTTTACATGCTAAGACTTTTATTCAATGTTCTGCAAATTCAAGTGGAAGCCCATGCAGTGAGACATGGCTATTAGTTTTCATACTGCATGGTTTATTGTTTTACAGCTTTTGTGTATTTTCAACATTTCACTGTGCTTTGATCCCTTCGACTCTATTACTTCGACTTATACTATGTTACTATGACATTTCAGCTGCCTATTGCTTTAAAAGTGTGCTCCGAATTGTGCAATTTGTGTGCATATCAGCAATTACTCAAATCACCTTGACTAATTATAGCTTTGCAGCACTAATTTCAGAACCATGTGCTTTTCAAAGATGTAACATTAAACCATACCTTTCTTGAAAGGAATTACATCCTCTCCCAAATGCACAATTTTTTGTGGCTGATAAAGTAGCGGAGAGCCTTCCAGGAATAAAGTAGAGCTCTCTCACAACTTCACATGACATGACAAGGTATTGGTATTGCAAAAGGTATTGCAAAAAAGCGGAATGATGCTGGACTTAAAGACAAGCATGCATATCCTTATATGTTGAATGCTAATTTTTCAGAATATTTACTAACACAAATATGAAACAGAGAACAATCTAGTAATAGCTAGAAAATCAAGTATATATGCATGTCTATTGAAACACACTCTTTGCTGTCACGTTACATTTAAAAAAGCACAACCTGTTTATTTTTCATATTTTTAAACAAATAAATTCAGTAAATAAAATCTAAATTGCTGTAAATATATTGCAAGATATATCAGTAAAGAGCTGTGCATGTTTTTGCATACTATAATTATTCAGACATTTCTATTGAAACCAGCCAAAACCAATGTCAACCTTACAGAGAAAACATATGAAAAGCCAGATCATTTGTACAGTGCTCAGGACTCAACATCTAGGCACAATGAATTTGTTTTCCAATGAATGCTTCCATTGTTCTGTGTTACCAACTTTGGACCGAAGAATAGGATAGACATGGAAAGACCAACTCTGCATTTTCTGGAGATTAAAAGTATATTTTCAATTGACTTTCATGATTTTTTTGTATCTTAATATTTAGTTATTAAATTGTTTTGTTATGTGCTAAAATTGACATTTTTTCAGAAATACCAATGAAAAACTCTTGCCCAAAACATTAGCTGGAGATAGGCACCAGCACCCCTACCAGCCCCACTAGGGACAAGGGTGTACAGAAAATGGATGGATGGATGAAATTAAGTCATTTTTTTAAATGAGTAACAAAAATTGCAGAACTTTTTCACTACAGTCGACCTTTTTGCAGATCAATTGTATGTATGTTGCGCTCATTAACCACCAGAACACGTCACCCTTCAGTTATTTGAGTTTTCTGAGGAACTATAAGATTTTCATACATGAATTCTGAATAGGTCTGAGTTTAGCTGATGGAAATAGGTGCATAACAAATTCTCTGATTACTGCTCTGCAGTTCTATAATTATTATTTAGATTAGGTTAAAAGCCCCTGCTTCACCAATTTCCTTTCATAATGTGCAGATGTAGGTGTGATTTACTAAGTGCCTGTAAGTAAATGACACTAAATGCATTTAGAAAGACATTGACAGTGAAAAGGGTTGTAACTGTGATCTTGAAGCTTGTCACATATCATAATAAAATAAAAGAGACTCATGCAAGCAGCTAGAATAAATACAACATTTTGAAGCAACCAGTTTTATTTTACTCTATTAACCCAAACTCATAATCATTTTTTTTGTTTGTTTGTTTATTAATCTACTCCACATTTGCATTCAATTTGATAGAATGTCACACTCTGGGGGGGGGGGGGAGTTGAAAGCATCATTCCAGGATACAATAATTGTCAGTCAGTTTGGTAATTCAAACCAGGAAGACTGAGACAGAGGACATGTAAACAGTATAAAGATGTATCATAAACAGCTCATCTTTTCTGTAGTGTAAGAGTGTAATTAATTGTCACAGAAAACCATCTTGTGTGCCTACACCCCTTGATGGGAACAAAAAAAACAAAGGCATAACAGAGCTAGTTGTCTCCGATATTGGATATTACTCGCCACGCACACAGAATCACTAATGAACTTCATCCTCTTTCATGCTAATGGTTATCAGGGTGAATTCATTCCCTCGGCCTTTGTATGTAATTATTGATTTTCCCAAGAAGGTGGGGTGTTTAAAGCCCAGTAAACAGCAGGTAATTAGTATTTCTGGACCTTTGGCAGAATAATGTCCTGTGTTACTTCTATTTGTATGCATGAGGACAGAGAATGTAAGAATTCTTTTCACACCCCAAGATAACTGTGCCACAAAGAGCTGCTACCTGAGGCTTCACTTTATCTCCACTCTAACAATTTGAATTTACAGCTGGACATTAGTGATGTTTTCAATTAAAAAACCAAGAAGCAAAACAATCTTTCATGAGAATAGCTGTGCGGCAAGATCGAAGTCTCCCTTTATTCCTCAGTGGGTCTGAATGTGGGAAGGAATATTATTTCATCTTTTCCCAACACACGGACATTATTCTAATGATTCATCTGAAGCTTTTCAAGACATACAATGTCTGAGTCCCTCTATCTCCTTGGATAAATGGTACAAATTAAATGTAATCTAGCAAGTTGGCTCTCATATTCATGTAGCTCCTTACAGCTTCAAAATCCAATGTTGGTTCATGGTATGAGTACTGCAGGTGAAAGGATATGTAGATGGAAAAGCAAATACTCACTTTCCCCTTACTACTTTATTTCAGGATAAAATCTGAACATATGACATAATACAAGTAATTCTGTAATGAGTGGAGTTTTGCAGACATTCAAATAATGGTTATTAATGAGAAAAAGAGCATTTCCATTCATTTGACTGACAGAGCAATTGGTAAGCGTGATTAAAGTTTTTGTTTCACACTTTTCAGAATATTTGTAGATATTTTGTTCCGTATCATAAGTAATCCACTGGAAGCATGCCTTACAAGACGATTTCCTCAGGATTAATTAGTCTGTTAATGAAGTTAAATCTTAATCAATTAAGCATTTTTTTTATTTGTGGGAAATGCAGAAAAATTTTAATTAATCTACAAATCATTTCTAAAAAGTCAGTAAATCATCACAGATATTTTGTCCAGGACCCATTAATGTTCTTTTATTAAATATTTTCAGATCAACAAAAAGGATTATGGCCATGTGTGAAAATGTAATTGCCCCTCTTGGTAAGTTATTAATAAACTGATATTAATAAGAAAATCGGAGTGCAATCCATAGAATAAATCATGTGAAATTTGCCAAAAAATGATCTTCAGGACTTTTATGAAAATACTCTGGACTGATAAGACAAGCGTGGAATTTTTGGGATATGTCTGTTTGATTGTGCTAAAAAAAATGGCTGTACCTGCCTGAAATCTATATAATACTGCTCCTTTAAAACTAATGGCTGTGGACAGGAAGGAATTCCTTTAGCAGTCTGTATTACAGCAAATCTGATGAAGCCTCTGATTGAAAACGTTGTTAAATAAAGTAGTGTTTTTGTATTATTTTTATTTAGAAACTGGGGGATCTTCTGTGTTGATAATAGACGGTAATGCTTCTGGTGCATCCTTTGTATTTCTTTTGTTGTACACAACAAATTTGATCAGTTTCTGGCTGAAATTGTTAAGTTTACAGGATCAAATGTTGTGCCTTGTTATAAGTAGCTTTAAATTGGTTGGGTGGTTGTGAGTAATTTTAGACTGTTCGTCAGATATCCAAGATTTGTTGCCTTTTCCAATTTAAATTTAATGTATAATGGAGGCACAGTTGCAGCTAAAAACACATTCCAGGAGGTGGCTTGTATATTAACCCAAATTTTCTTGTGGAACACAAGGGCACTAATAATGTCTTGTTTCTTATCTATTAACTTTAATGACTTTCTTTCTTCCAATTCTTAGCACTGACTACAAAGCACAAACACAACAATACTGCAGAGTAAGGCTGACGGTGGAGGAAGTGTCACTTTCATTCCCATCAGAGAAACAGGTACTTATGAACCAAATCCGATTTTAAACAGCATTTCATGCAAAGTGAAACAGGAAACTGATTTGTGCAGCTTGGTGGAGCGTCACCTCCGCTGACTGAGTTGGGATGACCTGTGCCATGCTGGAAGATAGCAACAGACTTCCGTGAAATGGAACACTCCATTAATGGACATTTGTTGTGGATCACTCACTCCAAAATGTCACAACACACTTCCAGGCCTTCCTTCTTTCCTTTCTCCCTTTCAGTCCTGGGAGTGAAGCAACACAGGGTCACTGTTTGAGAGCCCCTGCAGCTCTGCATGTGTATGCATCATTCATGGACTAGTGACAACACACACACATACGCACACACACACAAAGAATAGTAATAAAAATCCTGAAGGCAGGAACATTAAAGCAGCATGCAAAAGCAGGCTTAGGTTTAACAACAACAGACGTAGGTACTTCTGACAAAACAGCTAAAGTGAATGTATTTCTTTTAGTGAATAAATGTTTGCTGTAGTCTCCCTGATATTGTTTATGATTGCTTAATTTTAAAAATGAAAAACTGAACCTGCTCCAAGTTCATATACATAATGTTTTACTTTTGTTTGTTTTTTTGGTGAAATCTTCTAGAAGGAAGACACATTGTATACATATATATATCATAATACTCTTTCATTTTCAGGATTTGGCTTGAGGCCTCAAAATCGGTATTGTAAAAATTTTAAATAAGCACCGCCGTAGCTTTGACAAGATCACTTGTTGAGTCTTTTTTTTCCCAGCCTAAAGGTGTATGAAAAGAGCATTTAATCAAATTGTCTCTGTTGTTACTTTAGTTTGTGTTTGTGCGACGCCAACAAAATGAATAATAAATTTGAATGGAATTAGTTTTATAGGCCTGCTGTTGGACACCACCTGCAGTGGCATATGTTGTTTCTGTTCTTCTCCTACAAGACTAAGCAAACTGAACTAACCTCAAAATGGAACCAGTGTGAAAGTTTACATAGCAAAGGTTGGACAATATAAATATTCTGAAGTGTTATGCAGAGGTTCTCTGGAATGAACCTTGGAGAAGTTTGTTTTCTTTTATTGCAAAAGTTAGAATATTTCATGAATATTTCATGTCTTATTCCACTAAATAACAAAGTTTACCTTGCATTAACACCCATCAAAAAAAGAAAATCCAATGGGGGGGGAAAGACAAGGCCAATGAAGTCTATGGAAGCATATTGCTGTCACAAAAAAAAATCTGTTTTTAAACACTTGTTTTACTTAAAGTCAGTAAGAAAAATTAGGCACAAAAAGTGATATATTTCATACTATTATATTTGGTTACTAACAAGTTTTTTTTCTCCATTTATTTGGCTTAGACTATGGAAAAGGTTCACAACAGGATTCATGTTATTTCATTCAACATGGAAAATAAAAATGTTTTACTGATTCACTTAAAAGAGCACGTCTCCATGAGATTCCTTTGACATCACCCATCCTGATGTAAAACGTTTAGTTCCCTGAACTATTTCATCTCTTAGGCATAAAAACTCTGAGTTGGAACCTGTAAAACCTTTCTCTGTTTCTGTACCTAATACATAATTTAATAACCTCAGTGATATTGAAAGCTTAATTTACACAACCTATTTATTTGCACTTGTGTACTCTAAGTGCTTCAGGTGCCTTGTCCAGTAACCTGGGATGTCTTCTTCACTCCCAGATGAACAGGCCATGTTTGGTCTTGTCTGTTTTCTTCTGACAACAGATGACCAAATTGATTACAGCTACTGTCAGTCTCCCTGAGAACCGCAATTCAATGTCCTGCCAAAATAAAAGCATCAAATGTATCTCTATAGTTACAAAGTTTCATATATTTACACATTGGTTGCAGATAACATTCAGTGTCTAAAATTTAATTTACTGCAGGTTTTACCATTCTCTTAAATTTTGTCTCTTTAAGATTAAAGTTATCAGACGCTTTGATGCTGCTTCAGCTACAGTTAAGAGAGTGCCAGATGGATGGAAATATAATGACTGAGCGAGGCAACCACAGAATTCAGATAAAAAAAATTAGAAAAAAAAAAAAAAACCTGTTCAGGTTTGCGAGATATATGATAATTATACCAGTGAAGAGGAAAATACTTTTAAAAGGGGAAAGCTGGAAGCAATAACTGTGTCTTGGACTCATCTAAGAGCCACATGAATGTAAAATTAAAAAGACAAATGTTAGGAGTTGTAAATTAAGACCAGGGGTATATATCAAGACAACCCATTTTTAATCAAACAGTTTTACTCTCATGTGTCTAGTCTAATGTAATTGGGTGCTAAAAGTTAAACAATTATGTCTATATTTTGTTCTCCACAGTAACAGCAACATAATCATATGCAAATTAGTTTTGATTGCTGTTATCACTTACACATCTAAATGGCATGTGCAAATCACTGGGAATGTAATTTTTAGCTTACTGATTCACCCATTAGCGATAGCATAGGGGTTTTGTACAGGAAACAAAAAACACAAACTTAATATTAGAAATAATTGGAATAATTGTCTTGATTCATTCCATTTCGCTACATAAACGTTCGTTATGATATCTTCTGTCACCTGGCTGTGTACAGTAATTTATAGGACACTTGAAATGAACAGAATATCAATAGGCTTTTTAAATGTTAGAATAAATCTGACAAAATACAGTGAAAAAAACATTTTATGGCATTGAAGGTGTTGGCTTCAAGCAGCTTTACCAGTGACCAGAGTTGCAAAGCAATCCAAGGCAAGGCAAGTTTATTTCTATAGTAAATCTCAGCAAAAAGTATTTAAAGGTGTTTTATATGATAAAAACATTAACAATAAACATTTTATTTTCACAAATATCATCATCAAACTAATCAAAAAGCCTAATCTTAAAATACTGGAATGAAGGTTAAATTGAATTTGCATTCTAGTCATTATCATCAACAACAAGTAAAGCAGGAGGTCTTAACCTTGATTTAAAGGAGCTCTGTGTTTCAGCATTTTTCCTAACTAAATCTTGCTGTAAACATTTTTACATACAACCAACACAACCAAAAAAATAATAATTACAAATTTGCATTTGGGATTTCTGCATAAATCATATAATTAGAAGCACTATATTAGTATTTTTCCTTTGCCATTTCCATGAGCTGTTGAGAAAACACTAGTGTTAGTGTTTAATATGGAAATAGCTGTGCAAGGAGGTCAAATTGGTCATTTATCTATACATATATACAGAATTGAATAAATGAGTGAATGTTCAGGTTTATTATTGTTTGTTAAAGAGGCTGATGGCTGCTAGAAGAAATGGGTTCCTGTAGGATTCTGTCTTTGGAGGGATCAGTATGTGATTGAAGATGCTACTTTGTACAATGTCAAAAGTATTGAGGAACTATAGATGAATGAATTACGTTTTACAGAGCGTTATCAATTCTATTACCTGTTGAACTGTACTTAATAGTGTCCAGCATATGTAATGTACTGACATCACAGGAAGAAGAACATTCTCTAAAACCAGATTAGTTTGCAAAGCCTTACTTGGACAAAAACCTTTGGAAGACATTTTCTCTAACATTTAAGTGTTTGAAATTAATGAGTATTACTACATTTAGAGGAAAAACAATAAATCTTCCTGAGAATATCATCCCAACAGTGCAGTCATCATGTCGTGTGGGTGTTTTGATGAGGGACGGACAGACGCACTGCTCACAAATAAATGGCATCATAAGGAAAGAAGAGTATTGGGACATACTGAAACAATATCTCAAGACATAAACCAGGAATTCTGGACACAAATTAATCTTTTGAATGAACAATGACTCTTAGCATACTACCAAACTGGTTACAAAGTCCATGTTTTAGGGTCATCATCACAAAACCCTGTTCCACAACAAATAGAGTATCTGTGGTTACATAAAAGCATTCAGTCTACTAGTCAGTTCTTACAAAAAGAATGGCCCAATGATTTTTGTTTTCTTTATTTTGTTTCCTGAAAATTTCAGCCCTGAACATATGGGAGAATACTGAAGTGGGAAAACATGTTCTTTTTTCCTACGTGAAGGGAGGTTGAGAGTATCCTGACAAAGGAAAGACTTCTTTTCAGTTGTTCCACTGCACCTCATGGGGATCACTTATCAGCAGGCAAATCAACTTAGTCATTGACCTCATGCCCTCTGGCACTCATTAGTGCAGCATGTGACAGTGATGGAAGGGTGGGCTTGTCCTGGAATACACTACTCACACAGGGAATACATGGTTCACAACTAGTGGGTGGCCAGATTAGTGTGTACCATAGAGAGCTCTGGTGTGCTCTGCCCCGGGCAAGCTTTCTCGTTCTTTGCCTCCCTCTGCCAAAACCCCCTATTCTACCTTTTTCTCTTCCAGTTATTCTATTCTTGTTACCCTGAATATCGAAGGAGAAACTAGAACTGGAGACTGGCTGCACTGAGCGATGTCATGAGCTCAGGCAAGCACTCAAGGCATTATGGGCCCAATGTGCTGAGTGCACTGAAATGAGAGAGGATCAGCTGTGGCTTTCTAACTTTTTCTATAGCATCATGGGCTGTTCACAGTGCCATCTTTGGAAACCCCCCCAGGGTTCCAGTGGCAGAACATTTGTGATGTAGTTGCTGTGAGCTTAAGCCTGGCATGCGCCACTGTTTACCTTTTAGTCAGACAGCAGACTTGAATAAATTATTTCAGTCACCTATAACTGGAAAAAAAAAAAACCCAGCATATATACTTAATATTTTCTGTGACATTTTGAAGTTAGATTTTGTTTGTGTTAAGTTTTTTTTCTTTTTAGCATATTAAAATCTGTTTTACGATGAAATACATAATTTCTATTTTTTTACTTGTTTAAAGAGAAATAAAAACCAGGAAAAGAGTAAATGTTTACATTTCGCCAGACCTAGAAAAGTTGTAATCTGCCTCTGAAGCTGCACGACCTCACCCTGCTGCTGTTGGAGGCACAACCTTGAGGCCTTCATGTCATCTAATGCCTTTGGATGAAGGAATGAATGTTTACGGTAACGTGTAAGGAGGCAGAAGAACTGTTATACCACTCAAAGACTTTGTGATGGTTAGAAACACATGCACCTCATGTCTAAGGAGGACAGTGTTACCTGTTTGGCTTGTGAATTAGGCACAAGGAGAAAAGGTAAAGGGTTGCTTGTCAGGCGCTTCATTTCTCTTAGCTCATCAAGTTTCATCCACTGATTGCCTGTCATTCAACAAGACTGGGACTGAATACAAGAACATGAACAAACACATTTTAAATGAGATGATGATCTTTTGTGCAGCTTTTGATACAGTTTGTTGATTATTTTTAGATTTTTTTATTTCATTGTTTTTAACATCAAAGTAAAAGTAAGGAATAAAATCACAATGATTTTTACATGTGTGCAGTTTGTGTATCATTCTAATTTTAATTTACACCAAACAAAGATTTGCCTAAAGTAGCACCACTGTGCAAAATGTGTCTGTAAGAGATAAAGTCTCTAAGTGAGGCTTAATTGGTAAAATTGCAAAGGTAACTGAAGCAAAATTAATAGTGAAAAGCCATGGAAGCTAAATAGCACAAAATTAGCTACTCCTAGAAAAGGTAATAGTTGATCAGATGTCAGAATTTGAATAAATATAACAGCATCCGTCAAAACCAAAAATGATCCCAAAATAGAAAATACAAAATTAAAGTTCCAGAGATCATGACACTTATCTGATCTAAGAACCAAATGCTCACTGTATCCCTCAAAAAAGTGTAACGAGACATTTCAGTTTTATTTCAACAATGGCTTTCATTTTGTCAATTTTCCATGGCTAATAATTTTCCTCTGAACAGTTCTTTCTGTGTATTGTCTGTTTTCTGTATTTCACGCTGCTGCCACCCAATAATTTCACCCAATAATTTCACAGTTCTGGGACCAATAAAATATCTTTTATCTTTTACCTTATCTTATCTTTATATTCTTTTCCCATCATGTTCATCAATCTCTGCAGCTACTGCAGAGTTATTATGGGCCTCTAGACTACTGTCAGTTCTTGGTACGTTCTGTTCATTTTTAGATGATAATCCTTGGTTTTTGTGGTTCTGTTTGTTCTAATTTACTACCGAAACAGATCTAAGAGACATTCACATAGCAGCTATATTTATATTAATTTACATACAGCTGAAGGTTCTTCTCTAACATAACATCTAAAGGATGGTGATAAAGGATGGGGGGTTTCCAAAGATGGCACTGTGAACAGCCCATGGATTAGCGATGACTCAGTAAAAAGGGATACAAACAAATACATGCCACACTAAATAGATTTTTGTTTAAAAAAACAACAGAAGTAAGTTTTTCTTTCACTTCACTTTTATCAACTTTTTGTCAAACATTTGTCAAAGTTTGTAGTTTTAACCACATAAAATGTGGAAAATGTATAAGGCATGAATACGTTTGCCCTGCAATATTTATTGCACCAATAAATATTCTTAGATTTACTCAGTTGTGTTTTTCTTCCGCCCCAAAATAAAAAACAAACAATCCATTCAGCTGGATTTTTTTATTGCTCACATAGGGACAGCAATTATTTGAATAAGTCTTCATTTGGATTTAGCATTGATGCAAACTGTCTGCTTTGAGAAAGATTTCTGCAATGGATATAGTTGCTGTTTGCAACTAAAAATTGTAGAAGTAATTGCAGAGAAAGAAAAGGCTTGAGGCTGTGGGATGTGTGGCTACTTTCATTCGTTAGCATAGGCGGGTGTTAACACTTTGGAACACTGTGCACCAACTTACTATATTTCCTGATTAAACTGGTTGGACAGCTGCTCCCATGATATTTAATCAGCTTCCTCAGACCATAACCCCAGAATGGGAGAGTGCAAACACCCAGTATTGTCTTTTCTTGAGCTCAGTACTATTTCTTATTCAACCAGCATGGCAAGAGCAGACATGGGATCAGCAGTAGTGGTGATGATAGTGTGTGAGTTGTGTGTGTGCGTGTACGCGCGTGCTTGCAAAGAACTGCATTCATGCAAAGCTGTAAGGAATGACAAGAGCATGGAACTCCTGAGAGAGAGGATAAATAAAGTAATATCACAACCTCTAACAAGGATTTTAATTAGCAATTCAGAGACATAATTACAGAGAGTGAGTAACAATTTCTACAAATACATGACCTTCATTTCTGTTAATGGTATCCAAATTGACATTGCAACTATTCAGTTAGGGTGCCCTAATTATTCAGTAATGGAATTAAGCTATACCAGAAAAAAGAAAGCATTGTAAAGGACAAAATGTGAAGAGGTACAAAGGGTGACCACTGCTTAGCATCACTTAGACTTAGTTTCACTTTGCTGCTTAAATGCCAACAGCTTAAAGCAACTGAATTAGTTCTAAGTAAGAGACATGTTTTTAGGTATTTTTTAAAATAAATTTCAAAAGAGGGATCTCGAGAGCATCGACTCTCTTTAAGGTTTTAACACAGAAAAATCCCTCTGAAATCCATTTCAATTACCTCATTAAAATGGAGAAGGACGTCCAAATAAAATCAACCTTACGCTCTCTAATTGGAAAGTCATCACTATTTGCCTCTTTGAGGATAAATATAAATTACAATGAGCAACAGGGTAAAAATGAGTTGGAAGATCAAACTGTCATCAAAGTGAAGATGAAGTGATAAACTTCACCTCAGAATATGCATTTTGCCTACAGCGGTAGTCAAACCTTTGAGCTATTCCTTGGCTCTTTGTAAAACAAGCACATATCCGAGCTACACAGAAGACTCGGGAGGAAAAAGTCTGAGGCAGTTAAGATGTTCTGGCAGAGCTCACTCCACAGATCAAAGTGTGAGGCTTTGTCCAGAGTGAGATCAGTCGGCGAAAATGGGAGCAGGGACTGGCAGACTCAGCTCTTTTCCTCGGTAATGGGTTAATGCAGTTTTGTCACTAAACCTGTCAGAGCCTGTAGCAGCGGGGAAGATGTACAGCCAGTTGCTCATATGTGCTTTTGTAACGGTAGTGCAAATGGCCAGAAAAATATTGTTGCAAACACAAACTGATTTAATAAACCGACTGTTCCAATGTAGGCACTTAAAATAACTCTATATAACATTTCCTTGTATATATTAGTATGAGTTAGAGATGCTGGTGTGTGACGCCCTGCTTTAGAGCACAGTGCTTCTCGTGTACAAGATGATACTCTCTCACAAAAGTTACATCCTGCCAGAACTGGCACTCAGGGTGTCAAAAGGAAATGAAACAAGAAAGTTCCCATTATTCCCATTAGAATTCGGTACATCATCTGATAATTTTGAATTTGTTAAGCTAAAAATACAATGCAGTCACAAAGATTCATTTGAAATGCAGTGCAACCTGCAGCATGGATGTTTTCTCTGCCATTATTTTCAGTTAGAATGATTGTACTAAAACTGTACCTGCTGCTGGTGATTGTTGAGTAGTATAATAAAGGGTTTTTTGGATAAGTTCTGCCATACATTTGTACCCTTCTCAGCTTTGTAAACCTAATCATTGCTGGTTGATGTGAAACATATTACTGCCTTATGAAGGTTAGTGCAGTAATAAGATATACAGACATAAAAAGAGGTATTTACCTGCAGTCAAAAGGCTTAGTACCAAGTCTGAACCCCTTCAATGTAATAAGCATGAAAATACTGATGTTATTTGAAAATCATTTTAACGTTGAATACTGGAGTTTAAAAGTAAAAAGTGTTTCAGTTTTGAATATAAAAGACCGACCTGTAATTTTAAAAGTTGAATAATTTCAGGAGACGTGATTGTTGTGGGTTAAATGTTTTAGCAGAAATTTTTGGTAAATGTGAAAAGAAAACCTTAGGGGATATAATTTTACCCTATTTTTTTTAAATAATATACAGGCTTCATCTTAATGATCTCACCCATGTTGGAACTGGGTAATTTTTTTTTTAATGTATTTTCTAAGAAGATCATGGAGGCGATTTTTTTTTCCTCCTGGGTTATAAATATGAACTTTCACAGAGGCCAGTTTCACTAAGCCTCTGTTTAAAATGGGAAAAACAAAGGACATGCCATTCAAGTTAGGCAGTTATGCTGATCTTCTTAAATCAGGAAATACATGAAAAGCTACTGACCAGAACTTGTCTATGTTTGCAGTTTGAGCAACAATTACAACATTTTGAAACAACTGGAACTGTGACAAACAAGGCTGGATAAGCATCCATTTACCTTTCAACCTCATAGAGTGAGGAGGATGGTAAGGACCATTAAAAACAAAACAAAACAGAAGCTGTCTTTTAAAGTAATAAGAGCAAGGAGCAGTAAATAATGCGATATTTGTTTTTGTACGCAGCTTTATCATCAGTGCCAATAATTTCGGAGGGCCCTGCCTAAAGACGTCAGTTTTACTACAGAGTCCTGTCATATAGAGCTCTCTACAAAGAAAAAACTGACAATGCAAGTGTTGTACAATTCTATCTCCATGTGTAAAACAAGAGAAAATCTTTTTGCATATAATACAGGCAAACGGAAAACGAAGAGATGCACAGCAATAGTATTTCTGTTTGTATTCATTATGTTCAGATTCAGAAATTCTCAAAGGAGAAAATAAAGAAGATTTGCTTTGTTCAGTAGAATGCAGGCCATAAGCCTCAAAACAAGGGTCAAGCCCCAGAGAGTATTATCTGACCTGCTCTGGAAGAGAATCAGAGAAAACCACTAAACCTAGACTTATCTAGTGGGATTTTGTACACTCCACTGTTATTACATACAGTGGTAAAACCAACAAATCCATGAGTGAACAAACATAATTACATTATTTTGTTATGTAAGGCATGCTTCTTTCTTTTGTTTCACCTCTGGTCTGTTTTTACATGAACTGTAAGCTATTTTTACAGTGAAAGGGCTTGTTCTTGATTTTACCATTTCAGATCTGTGTGTAGTTTGCAATTCTAACTGTATTTTTAACATTATCATAAGCAAATTTTGAAGACAGTCAGGAATTCAATTGTAGCATTTTTTTTACTTGCATTATTTTTGCATTCAACAAGAATACATGGAAGTGAAAATATCTTATTAAGGGACTTTTAAGTATCTTGAAGACTGGGATATTCCTAAATATAGTATCTAGTCTACACAGAATGTTTAGTGGTGCTTGAATGAAAACAACAGGAGCCAGAATACCTCGAAAGAACCCACATATGCACAGAGGGAACATGCAAACTCCATTCAGAAAGACCCCAGACTGGCATTCAAACCCAGGGCCTTCTTGCTGCAAGGGAACAATACTATCAATTGTGTTGCAGTGCCTCTCTGTTTGTAAGACACACATATGGCAGGGCTCTGTTGTGATTTTGATAAAATTGATTGGCAGGTGCCATAGTTCACTTTAGATGGTGTTTATTGTGTTCATCTTAAGGTGAATAAAAATTGGAGAAGCTGTGCAGTATATTGCAATCGGCATCAGGCATGTTTTTTTTTTTTATAAATATAAATACTTAAATAAATAAATAAATAAAACATCAGTACCTTCATAGCAGCTAAAAATCCATCACCTTCAGCCTAACCTCTTGGAAATCTAAAGTCAGACGGCCTCCCTGCGTTGTAGAGCCCCCTTTATATGCACAGGCTCCGCCCACAAGAAGACAAAAGACAAAATACTTCTAATTCAAATAGACACCTACCAAAGTAAGTACAAAATAAATAAAATAACATAACTACGATAACCATAACACACAAAAAGAAATCTGTAGCCAAAATAAAATACTCAATTTAATAAATAGAAAACACTCAATTAATACAACGTCCTGATGATGTCACTCGTACAACAACAAGTGATTCCTTAGCTTCAATCCGGAAGCAGCATGGCTTGAATATGTAAACAGGGAAAATGTTTGACACTGGCAATTAGAAACTAGGATAAACACCACAACTAGGATAAACACCTCAACACAAATAAGCAATTTGTGTTGAAACCAAAAAGTAAGTTATGTCGGGTGTGCGTGTGTATGTGTGCCTAAGTGCTTGCATGTCAGCACGGACTGTACTGTAGGGACTACGTCCCAGTTCGTGATGGCTCCTCTGACACACACGAAAGACTAATTTAAAAAAAATAAAAATACAATTATGACATCAGAAAGTGTATTTATTTCAGTGTTTTGACTCTAAAGTAAAACATATTTTATATTGATTACTTAGAGTGATATACAGCATGTTTTTCAAACATTTATTATTTCAAGTTTGAAAACCAATAATTTTGTGTTGGACAGATGAATATTACAAAGGACTAAAATGTTTATATTTTAAACAGAAATAAAAGCCCTGTATATTATATAAACATTGCCCAGCAACAGACTGGTGACCTGTCCAGGGTGACCCCGCCTCTCACCCAGAACGTAGCTGGAGATAGGCACCAGCACCTCCCGACCCCTCTAGGGACAAGGGTGTAAAGAAAATGGATGGATGGATGGATTATATAAACAATACCTGGTCCAGATGTATTTTGCATAATTTACCACATGGATGCAATCAGCCTGTCTCTCTGGTGAAGAGTAAAGGAAGCCCAGGTTGACTTATGAATTGTGGGTTTTTGCCATTTCGTTTTCATCCTGATAAAACCCTGTAGATACACTGTGGAATTGAGGTCAGGCAAATTTGCTGGCCTGTCAACTACAGTGATACCATGATTATTAAGCGAAGTATTGATATTTTTGGAAGTGCGAGAAGGTGCCAAGTCCTTCTTGAAATTGAGATTAGCATCTCCTTAAAGCTTTTCACTAGGGGTAATTATGAAGTGCCCTTACACTTCCTGGTAGACGGCTGCCCTTACTTTGGATCTAAGAAGACACAGTGAACCATCATCAACTGAAGCAAAATTAATTAACTCACATTAGACCTTTGTGATAGTGTCTCTGATTGAGGAAGGGTCTAACACAGTTGCAGTCTACCTCCTAGATATGTTTATGAGTGATGATTGCGAAAGCAATGTTTTTCTGTACAGTTCACGCCAAAGGATTCCCCATCACTCTTGAAAATAATTTTGATCGCAATTCTCTCAAAGCTGTAGGTATCCCTTTTGGTTGTGCATCTTTACTGGATTGACTTTTTCTTTTTGCTTAATTTTCTAATAATATAGTTGGATACAGCACTTTGTGAGCAACCAACTTCTACAGCAATGACATTTTGTGGCTGATCCTACTTGTGGAGGGCCTCAGAGCTGTTCATTGAACAACTGTCAAGTCAGTAAAATGACATAGTAGACATCTCTTTTAAAGAAAAAACAAAAATAATTTTTATTGATTTGGTTTTGATTAGCTTTTTGCTTTCTGAACTGAAAACTAAGTAAAATAGACCTTTTGATAATTTATTGCTGAAAATATAAGTGGTTCAAAGTCTTATAACTTATCATTATGAAGGAGAGTACCATTACTTAATGATAGCTTTGGTTCATTTCATGTAGATTCAAAATAAACTAATAAACTGAGAAGTAAAGCTCGTTATGTCCACAGAGAGGTTCTGACCTGACAGGAATTTTGCAAATGGTGACCTAGCTGACCAGCCCTCATCACGAGGAATGCAGTGGACATTAACATGGACAGGAAGCACCACAGCCAGGATGAATGAGGAAAAAAATGAAGGTGGACATTACCATATCCTCTCATCACCACATTAACTGTGTGCATAAAAATGTGCCTCAAGCACATCTCTCAATTAAATGATGGCAAACTTCCAAGGTCGTACCCGCATTATCTCTAAATCTCGAAAAAGGAAACAAAGATGTCAGTTTTTTGTTGATGGGTTTCAACAATTTATTGTGTGTTTTTAGCTTGTGCTGTGATTAGTGTCAGGTTTACTTGAAGACTGAACCTCAGCAGACAGATTTTCTTGTAAATTAATCAAGGAAGTGAATATTTAAACACCAAATATAAATTAACTTTATTTAAGGTGGGCATAACATAACTTATTAATAGAGGTGTGATTACAGTTAAATATTCTATATAAAAAGAGGAGTTGGTTGATGTAGAAACTAAAATAATATGGTAAAAATATCTGCAGATGTGTTGTCTTTAAATATTTTGAACAGCAGGGTTTCACAGAAAAATTGTAGGTGCTCATATTCTATTACATGATAATCCAATATATGTGTAAAGTTGCATTTTTCACAATATACTTTGTTGAGAGTTTTGAACTACTTAAATTCAAACAATGTATTGTTCACAAATTGCAGACTACCAACTATACAAACAGTACACTTTAATCAGACTCTTGCATGACATATAAACATAGCCTGAGTGGAAGATGGAAGCTATGTTAAAAGACACACCTGCTATTCATCTAATTACAGGAAATGGCATGTTTGATTGTAGTGTTTTTAGTCAGGTTCTAGTGAATACTGAGTAAGCATATTGTCCTGTAAAGTCCAAACAAAACAAAGAATAATTGGCTAAATCAAACATTAAATGGGTGTAGATGGATGCGTCCAACAAATTAGCATCAGTGAATTTTCAAGCGACCTTCGATTCACGCACATATAGAGCTCTCTTCCCATAGAGAGCCTATCTATTCAAGGCAAATAATAAGATGCTTAGGGGTAAACTGTTACACTGAATCCTGTTCATAACAGGTAGCATGATGAAATTTTACATTGAATATGTTCTTAACCTGAGAGCCTTTACATTCTTTGAAGTGAGGTTATGTGGTGTTAAAAGGAGTCAGTATTTTACTTGCAGTGGAGGGTTGTCTGAACAGCCTCTATTTGGAGATACACATTACTCGGAGTGGAGCCGGTTCCTACACCATTAACCAATTTTCTTTTTGTATTCATTACCGGGCTAAAGTTACTGAGCGATTGGCTCCTGTTTCGTAGGCATGGCTTAGTTTAATATTTCGGTTTAGAAAAAATATGTACCCAATGTACATTTTTTTTAAAGCAAACATGGTTGTCATGTTTGCTTTAAAAATCTAACAGTGATGTGTGTACGACTTTACAGCAAAACGAATGTTCGGAACAAATGATGTACCTTAGGAATACAGATATTAGCTTTACTCTCTCAATTTCTATAACAGAGTTGAGAGTAACATTGAAATTAAAGTAATTTTTTCTTTATCACTCAAACACAGAACACTGTTTTATGAAACAAAATGGATATATTTCAGTTTCTATGAAAAACAGAGAAGAATATTCACCATCAGTTCCTGTTTCTAATTTTACGAGATTCAAATACTCCATAGATTGCATTTTATTTGCTTCATATATTCAGTGAAATTACACATTTGTTGATGTGCTGCTATGGCTGACTGTCAGTTTGAGGAATGGCTCATCATAGTCATGCCCATGGGCAACGTGAATTGAGTTGCATAGCTGGAGTTATGTTAAACATAAGGTGAAGTGACAGAAATGCTAATCAAGTATCAAAACTGACACTGCATTTCCATCGATGCACATAAGACCATCAATGATTTATTAGTCAAAGTAAATGCATGTGTCACTTCGCTGAGTGGCTCAGTAGTAAACAGCTCACACCAAGGTGCAGCATTTAGCAATTCTCCCCTTCATCACCTCACATGAATGAAAAGCACGCTCCACAAGGGCCAATGATAGTTAAAGGGTAACTTTCAGAACAGATCAGGCACATGCAATATATCTGAGGAAGTCACTTAAAGAGTACACTAAAGGGATGTTTTAAGAGCACGAGTGTGTGTGTCCCTGCTTCAAATAGTTTATTCTGCTGAGTAAGCCTTTCTCCTTTGCTCCTCCATGAATCGTATTCCTTTCCTGTCCCCAGATCAGCAAGAGGATGGAGAGCAGCACCAGACCCCAATTATCAGACCGTCACTCACAATCCTTCATTTGCCTTCCCGATTGCTGCTCTCTATCCTGCATTAATTTTATTCAGGAAAATCCAGCTGGAACCCCGGGGAAGTGTGGGTGGAGAGGTAAAACACTCCACAGACCAACTGCGTTTTGGCATTACAACCGAGACGGATAAGACATAAAACGCAGCGAGCGTTGCTTTTTTTTTTTTTTTCTGTTCTGAATATCATTTGCATCATGGGGAGAGGAAGAAAGTTGTCTGTTTGCTGTGACTCTGCTTTGGTGTTGCCAATTAATTTTGAATTTCTTTGTGAGTGGATTGCTGGAAGAGGGCCTAGTTTGATGGATAAACAATGCTTCAGTGCATAATTTGGTTAAGCATGGGAGTGAAAAATGTGAGATCCATTCAATCTTCCTTTACCTAGTTGCTTTCTTGAAATCCACTTAAGTTGACTGCAGACTCCTAATGAGTTTGCTGTAATTGAAAAACTGAAAAGTAGATAATTGGACCCTGTTTCTGACATTAAATTCTTTGGATTCACCTAGCTGCTGCCATGAGATCTAAACATGTGACGTCATACCTGCTACCTCCCACACAATAAGGGCTATCACATATCTGTATATGTGATAAATATTGGAATAGCAGCTTAATGAATAATTCATGCATTTTAACATCTAAGAGAATGCCCACCCACTCTGAGACGTTTTACTGGCTGCTTTGCAAATCAAGACAAAGTCCCGACTGCAGCTATGGTGGCTTTGTACATTTTTAATGGCGAGTTGAGAAAAAATGGAATAGCTAATGATCCCAATGCTCAGTATGTCAGTTTTTTTTTTCCTGAGAAATGCACAGATTCACCATGATTGTAATTATTATTATGCTTAGCCCTAAAATCATGCATGTCTTTTTGTCAACAAGCGTATGAAGACACTTTCGCAGCCTCTCTCCAAGGACCTTATTTGCATTAGCTTCCTTCAGTAACTTTGATGGTGTTTATCTTGAGAAACAAGATTCCTTTGTTCATTTATGTAATTAATGTAGAGTCTTTGATTACTGCGGCTTCATTTTCATCAGAGTTTGATACCAATATCTCGCCTTGGCAAAATGCGTCTCCACAAAATGAAAACTGTGTGTGTGCAGAAAATGCCTTCAACCACAGTGTCCACTGTTTTTATATGCTTAATTTGTATTATTTTAATTTTAGTGTTTGTTTTATCTCAGAGTGTTTTGCGAATGTCTCTGTTGCAGCTTGGATCATACAAGCTGCTGTTCAATGAGAGTAGCCTGGAGCAATATAAGCTTTCATGCGAAAAGTGAGGGGGAGAATACGGTGTGAGCTTAATGGTACATAAACAATATAGATGCCTCAATAACCATGGAACTGGTGTCCTGTCTTCTTATTGTTTTTTTTTTTTTTATCTTTATGCATGTATTCACTTAGACAGTCTCAGTCAATTCAGTCAAGCATTAGCTTTGCTTAAAAAAGAAACAAGATTTTTACATTCCAAACGTATGTATGTTTATAAGGGCACCACTTCAGTAATTCATGATATGGTGTGAATATACATAGCTAAAATGTAGTCCGTACATGAGCTGTAGTAATACGGTTTTCAAAACAAACACAGCTCCAAATAAAACTTTACATACACGTACACACACTTAGAATAATTTGCATTGCCATTGACTTTACCATGAATATACAACAAATACCTTAATTTTATTTTAAAAACAAGATTTGAAGCAAAATGCAAAATTCATTGTGGATTTCCTGTAATCAAACTTAACAAACTTCTACCAAATATTATTGTGGCTTATTTGAGCCTTTTGATTTTAGATTTGACCACATATGGGCTAAAGATATCACAAGAAATTCAAAATTGCAAACTCAGTGCTTGTGTTTTATATAAAATAAAATTGTATTTTTTAAAAGGGGTTTCCAATATTATTTAATCATCTTATTTGAATACCATTACTCAAATTAATAATTTAAATGGCAAATATAACTTTCACCCTCATACTGAGTGTCTCTCAATAACAATATCAAATATTACTTCTGTGATAAACCATACAAGACTACAAAATGTTTTGCTTTAGATACATTTGTTCAAGAACTTCTTGAGCAGAGCTCACAGTGCACCACTTACAGGTTAATCAAGAAGCCTAAAAAAATGCACACATAATAATACAACAATTAATCAGAGATTTGATTATTCTGGACATGGACCACATGTTTTTAATTGGGGATTGAAAAACTGCATGCAAATTAGGAAACTCCTTATGGGCCCTGATTTATTTGCGGTTATTAATAGAGTAGTGTTGAAGCAAGTGGTTTGTTGTTGCCAAAACTATATCTGACCTCTGAGAGGACATTAAATCGAGGCATTATGGAACAGAGGTATAAAGAGGCAAGGCATTGCACTGAATCAAAACACTCTCCTAGAGGAGGCAGAAATTATAGTCCATACAGCTGTTGTCTAATCATTCTCAAATGTTAAAAGGACTGACAAAACAAAAATATTTTTTTTCTTGCTGTATATGTTGGCTAATTTATGCTGCATTATAATTTTAGACCTCATTACCTGTACTAAAAAGAGATGGTTCCCTTATATAAATAACTTGAACAACACATCCACATCTTATTAGGCTCTTTTATTCCTTACCTCTGACTGTGCATAACAATAAAAGACTGATTTTTGTTTATTTTTCACCAGTCAGTGTGAGTAGCTGCTAAACAAGTGAGACAATTTGACAGCAATATGTATAAATTGTGTTTATTTGCGATTGTAAGGCAGAATACAAGAAATAAGCCCCATACAAGGGAATGAGTACTGAAGAACATACCCAAAAATAAAATTTATAGTGTCTGCGTCGAAGACCTAAATTGGGTTCTTAGGCCTATACTTAAACCAAAAATAATATGTAGAATGTTATTTAGAGTTAGAGAGCCCTACAGAATAAATTTTAAAGTGTGTTTTTACATTCATCATTCTAAAGTTTTTCCTTTTTTGTTTCTCTGGAAATACGTCACAGACTGCAGTTCAAGAACTGACATCCTCTAAACCTTTACATGACCAGATCAACAAAGTTTTATGAAGAGCCTGCAAAAAGCATATAATTTGATCTGATGCACTTGGAAATAAGTATCCAATCGCCTAAGCACTCCAATCATTTCCCCATGGCATTTATGTAAGGTAAAAAGTTCACCAATAATTAGCATATCAGTCAAGTGGCATATAAAAAAAATGAATGTATACGACATGTATAAGGTATAAAATGGTTTCTTTTGGTGCAGAGCAACAGAGCAGGACCTTCCAATTAAGCTTGTGATATGAGTCAGATCCAGGGTTAAATGTCATTGTAACACAAAAAGCAACACTAAATGTCCTTGCAGACTGATCGTTTTATGCTAGTCTTGTGATATTGAGATTTAATATAATGCCTTTTCTGTTTCAGATCTTATAGCAATATTATCAGAGTTTTTTGTTTGATTACAGATAAGCAGAAGAAAACTAGGCATAAAACCCCAATGAAAACTATCATGTGTGTCCTGCCATAGCACTCAATCTCTAAATGCAATTGCAGTCTGTAAATTTCACAAAATTTTTCCTAAGACCCAAAGAGAATACAAAACCAGGAGTATCTTAAGCGGGACTCACATTTCATAGGCATGAAAACAGGTTGTGACCCATGTAACATTATAAGATACACCGCATTATGTGACAGGATTAGAAAAAAATTTGTAATCTTCACAGTTTGCAGAACGACTGGATTGTGAAGACCTGATTCTAAAAATGTTCATGTACTTATGACTAGTTGTTGTCAACTGTGAGTTTCTGGTTCGACTCCAATATGACTTGGTTAGGTTACAAATAGAAGTAAAGCAAATGTTCTAATGGTGTTAAATTAAAAACTTTTTGACCATAAGAACAGAAAACCGTGAACTAAATAACAGCAAAATAAGTTTTCACTCCTTTGACATATTTTATATTGACCACATTTGGTCATTCTTTATGATTTTCAAAAATTGCAATAAAATTAGGCTTCCATTTAAACCTCTTTTTATGCTTGATGCATATACAGTTTACTATAAGACATTGCTTTTGAAGTTTGTTTTAGTTGCCCTAACACAAATTTGACTGTAATAAAATAATACAATTCCTCAAAATTCTGTAGGAAAGTTGCTCAAAAAATGCACTCCTTTCTTTTTTTTTTTCATAATTGTGCCAGAACAATGGGTGGCTGGATAATTGTGTTCATTTTCACTGCATGATTTTTCTGGCAACTTTAGAAAACGACAGAAAATGTGGTGGACATTGTTGTGCTTTTCACATTTTGAGCTTTCACAAAAAGCAAAGAAAAGAGGAAAGAGGTCTGAGGACACAAAAACCAATGGATTCATAGAGGAAAAAGAACCACATCTGACTCTGTGGGTTAGCACTTATACAGGGCAGGAGGCACAGCCTGTCTGATGTCAAAGAGCCTGAGCAACCCACTCTCTCATTATATGTCAGAATATTTTTCTTCTGCACCTCCACAGATATCCCTCTGTGAGGTAAAGAGTGTCAAGCCTAAAAAATCTAAAATATTCTAGTCCCTCCCTCAACATTGTTCAGGCACCGGTACATGTCAAATAGTACAAACATGTTTTTTTTAAAGACAAAGCTTGACAAGTTAAGGGAAAAGAAGCATTTTGAATTAGTAATCAGGAGTCTGTTCACATCTGGGATGTCAGGTGAAAGAAATTACCTGCAATCTGCACAGTAGTGGAGGAAAACAGCAGTAAACTGGATCCTCAGAGCTTTATTCCTTGTTGTCTGAGCCGTATAATGGTTTATACTGTGAACATGCTGGAGCACTGACTCCACTATCGTAAGCTTTGCCTTTACAGATTCTACACAGCAACAAACATTTATTTATTCAACATACAGATTCGAGCAGATTCTTGTAGCCTATAATCCCCTCACAGAGATTAGTTAAATTAAAAACATGCCACCGCACCAGCACCCTGTGTTTTTGCACATCAAGTCCATAAAAACATGAAGAAACATGTGCACATTACAGCCTAGGAAATTTACACCGTACATTATTTAAACTCAAGGTGTGAAATTCCATCCTTAAGCACTGCTCCATTGCTTACATAATTATCATGGTGCATTAAATTTCTAAAGCCCAAAGACCCCCAAAACAGTGTGCATGTTTATTCCTGTGAAGAAAAGGTACAATGCAAAACAAGTTTAAGAGAAAGCTGTTTGCTCTGAGCCAAGACAACGTGTTGCCAGCAGCTCGGACTGCTTCATTTGTATTCTACAGATTATATCTGAAATTTAGAAAATGTTAATTGGAGACAATGTGTTTGGAGGGAGATATAGCTTGACATGTATCTAACTTAATAATGTTAAGGATTAATTAATTATTCTAGTATGCTTAAAGCAGAGACAAAATGCCACACTCAATCCATAGAGATAAATAATAGATGAAAAAGATAGCAGTGAATGTTAAACATGGGCGAGAAGAGAAAAAAAAAAGTGCTGGAGTGCCTTTCAGCTGACACACTGAAATCAAAAGACTCTGCCTTCCAGGATCCAACAGTGGACATGTTGACAAAGCCCTCATTTATTACAGATTCCCAGCCCTGTGAGCATAGCAACGGCGGGATTCTGATTGGTCGGCTTGCCCACAATAAGCCTAAGAGCCAAAATTTCACCACAAACCTATATTCATTTAGTTCTGCAGATTTACATCCGACTTTGCAGGCACCAAAATCCAGCATGACATTAGACTATATTCTGCCCTTTTCAAAAAGGGAGTAATCTCTCTTTCTTTTATGAAACCTCAATCCTACAGTGACCAGCATGTCTCATATGATGTGGCGGCAGAGGCAATAAATTGAATTAAATAAACCCATTAGTTACAGCAGTCACCTTCTCACCTCAGCCCAGATACACTTTCATGGTAAGTCGGTCCTTTATAAAAACCAGAGGACACTGCTTAAGTCTGCGATGACAAAATGACCTTGAGTCAAAAGAAGAATGTGTGTTCGTTACTCAAATCAGTTAAGACAGCGGGGTTGCTGCACTGCATAGCCTCAATGAGTCATGCAAGCATTTTAGAGTAAATGTATGCTCATTCAAAAATCAATTCATAGTTAGGATTCTGTCTCCTCCCTACTTGTGGACATGAAACAAACTAGAGGTCGATTAGAGTACAAAGCAACTTTTCGTCGGTTCACCAGGATCGTATTTAAGATGCAAGGAATGAAAAACCAACTGCAGTTCACATTTCATATGAAAGAGAAACCAAGGAGCAGTCAAGGATCCTAATGCAAAATGATCCTAATAGAATGCTTAAAGCTTGCTGCTTTACTGAGGTAGATGACTTGAACAGACTTCTGACCAACAGTTTTATTACTCTGTAGCAAGGTATTTGATCTGATTTATTTTGTTTCTCTTGCCTAAATCTGAGGTACGCCGTCTGTTTGAGTGAGCAGTGAAGTTCCAACATACAGGGTGTGTTTTTAGTAAGAGCAAAATACTGTGTGAATTAAAGGTCAATTATTCACTTAGCATATTTTAGGTGAGAGATGTGTAAATCTAGGGAAAAAAAAGATGTGTGAGTAGTCTTTCTTTTCCTGTAAGCTTTGTAACATATTGCATATGTGGCTATATCAGCTATCAGCAGTAAAGGTGCTATTGAGTTTGTGATGATGTTAGCTGTTTTTCATGAGATTTTTATCACTGTAAATACAGCATTTGTACTGACAAATGCTGTATTTGTACTTTGTTGCTCCACCTTTCAGCACATCAAGTTGACTACTTTTTTTTATTTTTTTGGTCTAGCAAGGGTCTCTTTTTCTTTTTCTCTCTCTACATCAGTGCATTGGGACAGGTGAAGTGAATGTTTTGATAGAGTTGCAACAGGGCAAAATGCTTTACTTTAGTCATTACAAATCTATACATTAATATTCCAAATAGAACATGAATATTTCCTTTTTTTTTTTACCTTTACTTAATGTTAATTTTCTGTATGTTTTATAGTCATACACAGATTAGAAAATGAAATGCAAATGGTAGCTTGTGTCATAGCATGGGACAGGTAGACGTTGCTAGAAGTTGGATCAAACTAACAATCTTAAACTGGGAGAGCAATGGAAGTCAGTGAGATTGATAGCAAATAGAAATCTGAAGTCGGCAGAGAAACTTCTGTGCTTCCATTGACTGAAACTTGCCAGAATACTGCTGTAATACACTGCAGGAGGTAATGAAAAGTGGTAAATCTAAGTTGGTAGAGATAAAAAAGTGCACTTGACTGAAAAACATATTTGTCACAGAAAATGTAGAAGTTTCTCCAAGATAGGAAGCAACAAATATATGCTGGTTTGATAGCTAATCATTTGTAATTTCACACTGCTTTGCTCATGGTTAATTATCTAGAAGAGAATATCAGTCCCTTGATATTCAATGTTTTCAGAAATGTTATTTTGTCTTTTCCCCATGCTGATCCCTGTCAGTAGGGAACGGACATTTGTAAGTGTTGATTCCCAGTACAAGTACTATGTACTACGTGGCTTTAAAGTGCAGTAAAATGAAACCCTGTGTGGACTACAATAGCACTGTTATTGTTTCCACATTCGTTCAATAATCAGTGATGTTGTGGATGATGCAGTTTCAGTTTTTTCCAAAAAGTGAGAGATGTCTTGTTCCAACATATATTTTTTTCTCCAAAGATGTACCATCAAAATGAACAGATCTCCAGCTCCTGCTAATTTCTACGTGGTACATTTTGCTGAAATGCTGGGATTGTGTTCAAATCGTTCTCTTCTCTTTTGATAAGACTCATGTAAAATTTAACTTTTAACAGTTTTGGATAGTGTTTTAGTTAAAACTCCTGCTGTGGATAAAAGCTACCGAAGTCACTTTCTACTGCTTCTTAAATTAACACTTTTCTGCTGCTTCATCAATTAAAAATGATCATAACACATAAATTATACTAACAATTAAAATGCATGATGCAATTTAATTGGTACTGTTCTAGCAAACAGAATGCAAACCAGGCCAGACAGACCGGATGCAGAAGCACAGATTTTCTGCATCTTCTGTATCTTTTTCACTGAACATCATGGTAAAGAGTGAAAAACACTTTGATTGTTGACAAAAACTTAGATTGGATTGAAGAACAACACAATTTTCAATACCTTTTGTTCATCAAGACATGCACTGTGATTTTTTTCTGATAAACTGAAGGGCTACATTTTGTATCACTTTCTTGAGAAATGATATCAGTCAGGATTTATAATATTAACCATTGAAGAAACAACTTGATCAGAATGCTGAGGCCGTGTTAGGCATCAAAACAGAATAATTTGTTAAATTTTTTTTACAAATGTTTTTATAATAGTAAAACTGTCTGGTGGAAGACTTGCAATTAAATATATTTGTCCAATGACAGAGGCAAAAAAAAAAAAGGCATATCAGGCAAAAATCGATATTATTAATATTCATAAAATCTTTTTAAAGAGTTAAGTTGTTCTTAGGAAGATTAAAAATAAATAATTTCTGACAATAGTATTCGGGGATGTTTATCTTCGCTTTGCATTAAGACAAGTTAAATGAAAACACTGCTACGGCAGGCTGTCTTACTCTAGAAAGTAGTTGATTTCTAAAAGGTGCAGTTGCTGGGTGACAAGGTTGAAGAAGGCCCTCTGTTGGTCACAGACACAAAGCTTTTAGCATTTTTTGAAAGTGATTATACATGCAATGTTGTGATTCTAGCATTTTAGTTTTTAGAATAAAAAAAATATGCAGAACTCATTTGATGAATATTGACTATGAGAAGAGCCAGAGGAGGCCAGAAATAAATTCTTCACAGTAACCCCAGGGCAGGACTAATGCTGTTACATGAGCACTAATTTAAACTAAAAGAGTTTTCAATTTGTCTGCAGCATATTTCATTGTTCATTTCATTGTGTGTGATTGTGTTGTCAACTGTGCCTGCACAAGCTTGCAGACAATATTTCACTGATGTGAAAGCCCCCACAAGGGAAGAGTTGGCTTCATGGTTGAGAGCAGGTAACAACGTTATTAGAGAGGCAGAACACGTCAACTTTCTTCTGAATCTCTAATGCCAATAATCCAAATTACCCAGGAAAAACAATCACATCCTGATACAGCAATTAGCATAATCCCTAAAAGCATCCTTTTGCATTTCAGTGGCTTAATCCAAAGTCTCAGGGGAGTTTGGCAAATGCCACAGCTTGTGTTAATGAGTTACCAAATGCTTTGAGTGTCCGTGGCAGAGATGTCAGCAATATGTTTCGCCGCAGAGCTGCGGAATTGGGATTGCACTGCGACGATTTCCAGTTCAAAGTTAACCCATCACCACGGCATCTCTCAGCTGCATGTTAGAAGTGGAGTTCACGCGTCTAATACACAGCTCAGACAATGTTTCACGCTGTGCTAAAATTATACAGAACGCTACATGGTGGTTTGAGAGAAAGAACATAAACGAGTAAACAACATAAAGCCATGAAAAACTTCAAAGATGGTGGGACAGGCGAGCAGACAACATCCTGGAATCCAATGAATGTGTTTGTATTTGTGACAGTGACTCAGGGGTGTAAACAGAGGAATTAGCTCACACCTCTAGAGTCTCAACACATAACACAGCTATAATTGAATTAAGTCTGTCACGTTTTTTTATTTATTTATTCTTTTTTTTGTGAATTATAGCAGTTAAAAAGAAATTAAATGTGTTCTGGTAAAGACCACACATTTATGTTAATTTCTTTTGAAACTAGTAAAAGGTTTTGTTTTTTTTTTCTTGATGAGAACAAAGATGTTCATTCAGCATTTTGTTAGATATATTTAGAGCGTAACGGTCATACTCACGTGATAATGCTCCCTGTTCCAAAGGGAGAGGCAAACATTTTCTTTCCACCATCTTTCAGCATAACATACTACAGAGGCACCTATCAGCTCCTGGAAACACACTTGAAACATACCCCCATAGGCCCCTGCATCTTGGCTCCATGACCATTCCTGTCAGGGTTTTCCCTTTGACTGAACAAATGCATCAGCTTGTGTCATGAGACCAGATCCCTCCCAGCCAATAAGGAGTACAGGCAGCACAAGTGCTCCAGGAGATGTGGACGGGAAATTGGAATCCTGACAAGTATGATTGACATGCGTATTTGTCCCAAGGTAGCCTTATTTGCAGAGATTTAAAGACGTCTGTAAACCAGCATTCTGCCAAGCAGAGTCATTGTTTCTCCAGACTGGAACCAGAACACTCCAATTCAGCCGCATGCAAATAATCTTTTGGGAGAAATGAATCCCTTTGAGCATAAAATGACTTCTGCTAATACTTTATTTTGGGGCTAAAATAAATAATTTAACAGATGAAGCAATGTCATTTTATTTCAGAAAGTCTGTCTGTGTTGTGGGCAAAAAAACACAAGTGTGAGACCTTCCAACTAACCCAGGAGCGTTAGAGGAATAGGCAGCTAAAGAATTTGATCCCACGATGTTGATGGACACAAGAACGTGGATATGAGACTTGATGGAAAACCATTACTCACGGCTATTTCAAAGGAACAGAAAAGAGGAAACTGGTGAATTAAATTCTTGCCATAAGTAAAATAGACTTTTACTTGAAGGATTGGAGTGTAGCTACACCAGGCTAAGAGAAAAGGACAAATGTATAAAAGAGAAGGAGGAGCAAATAAATAGATTTCAAAGGCAGGATGAAATTGACTCTGCCCATTAACTTCTCCAGAGGGGTTTTTCTTCATATGCAAATACTATGGTGTGGTATTACTTCTCCCATTGATCTCTGGAAAAAAAAGATCAAACTTATCTGTGGTTCTGGAAGCAAGGGCGCTTTAATTTAGCAACAATGAATCAGTGGTAAAAATAAAAACCTTCAGAATGGAAATGTAACTCTGTAGCCTGCCCGACATGAAACTATCCCTATCAAATTGTAATATTTCCTGCAGATCAGATGGAAACCTTGTGAACTGTTTGAAATGGTTCTGTGCAAAATAGATTGAGCTTGAACCTAATAAAATGTGTAGGTTTCACCTCATACTGAACAGAAAAATCACACATATTTACACCTTCATTGCACATGTTTTAGTGTGAATTTTTTTTTTCCCCCTTGAAATAATGAACTCCGCTATCCGTTAATGCTTAACATACCACCACCACTACATAGCGTGCCATTAAAGAGATTTTAATATTCCATGTGTTTTATATGAAAAAAAGAAAAACTTCTTGGACGGTGTAGGTCCTGTTACATCTAGTGTAAAACTAACACTGCATATCAAAAAAGATCCATCATACATGGTGGTGGTAGTGACATGGTCTGGGGTGGTTTTGATGTTTTAAAATCTTGATGACCATAATTGCTGGAAGCTTAAATTCTGATCTCTGTTCACTAGCTTTTGACCAAAAGACAACGCTTGTCAGGTTATACAGCTTGATAGTTGTTGGTTTGTTCTGGTTAAAGTCTGGACTTAAATCTGATTGAGATGTTGTGGAATTATCTTAAATGTAGTGTTCTTACTCAAAATCCTCAATTGTGGTTGAATTAAGACAACTGTGAAAAGAAAAGTCCAGCACAAAATCCTGTACACTGACGTAAAAGACACATTGTCAATTGTCTCAGATACTTGATGGCAGTTTTTGCCACAAAAATTAGAAATCCCTGTATTCATGCTTGGGGAGCAATTACATTCTTAAATAGGATCACATAGGTTTGAATAGCTTTATTGCCTTAACAAAGTCAATCATTATTTGAAAACAATGTATTTACTTGGGTTTGTTTTTTTCTTCTATACATTTTTTGATCATCTGACACAAAATAGCTAAAACTGCAGACATCGGTAAAAGAGCAATTACTTCTTCACCAAATTGTATATGAGAGTTGCCACTTTTACCTTTTAGATTGCAGAAGCACTCATTGGTACTCTACTACACTTTGCAATCAGCTGAATGTTTGACAATCACCAACCAGTGCCCTTTCACCACAAGAAGTCAATTCTAACTTGAAGTACATGACTTCATCACAATATTGATCTAACAAGGAGGAAAAGATGATATAGTGGTAGAGTGGCTGCCTGATGCATTATTTTAGAAATTGGTGTGTGTGTACGTGTGCAAGGAACAGATATACTGTCTGGCCTACTAGTGGTTTGAAATAATGTTATCTTTCTGAGCTGTGCTGAGTTTAAACAGAGTGGCAAACAGGAAATAAGAATGATTGCTTCTGTTGTAGCTTAAGTCTCTCAGCACTGTGGTGTTTGTTAGTTGGATCAAGTGGGAAGGGGGTGGGCAATGAGGAAAACCAGAGTGATGTGGTCCACTCTCCTGACAGTTCAGAGGTGTTTTGCTAATTAAAAAGTTTAATTCCACAACTGCAACATCGGCATCAGAGCACTGAGAGGTACGTCCTTGTGAGTCTTGGCGCCGTCTTATCAGGCGTCGGCAGATTCTGCCACGTCGGGGAGCTGTGGGACAGGAAGGCACTGCTGCGGCTCATAGGCCCAGCTGGAGAGGATGGCATCCTGCCTGCTTGGGGATCTGGCCCACCTTACTCCGTCTCATCTTCTTAGTGAGTGGAGTCCTGGGCTACCAATCAGGTGGAAGGAGTCAGGAGCTAAGCTGCCCCCATGAAGCGAACCAAGAGAGGTAAAGAAGGGCTAAACAAGGGATAAATGTTGGATTTGGACTTTCTGCTGCTGGGCTTGCCCATGGATTCCCATCTCCATTAAACTCCTCCTGTCACTAAGTCTTTTCTCATGACCAAAGAATGATGACACACTAAACCCAATTCTTCACAACATTGTCTTCGACAATCCACATCTGCTTATTTCTCCTTAATACACTGAGGTTTACCATGAATCGGCATTTACTTTTAAACATATATTCTTGCTGTGTGCAAAGAAATATTCTATCTTAATGATAAGGTAAAAGTGGAATGAATAAACCATATTGAGCAACCTCGCCTGAGCCAAAAGTTTTAGTTGTAAATGATTTATTGATTACAGAACACTGCAACTCATACAAAGCAAAAAGAAATCCTTGAAAATGGCAACACTGTGACATCTATTTACAAAGGCCATGTTTAATCATGAATAAAAGATTACTGGAAAACTGGCAATAAAAATAAAAACATATAGTAGTCTGTTGAATGGAATTGGCTGAAATGAAACTGGAGTCTGCGTTAACTAAATTCCTCTGGGTTTAGCACTACTGCTGACTCCTGTCTGAGCTCAGGGATGCAGCAATGAAAGGGTAGGAAGATCTCTTGCAAAAGATTTATGGGAACATCCTTTTGGCTTTTATTGCAAAGAGGTTAAAGTGTCATTTTAATAACATAGAGATATTAGAGCTTGCAAACCTCTGTAAGACTCTGGCTCTGCTTTGCAGGGAGCTGATTTATCTTGTGTTTAAATGTTTTTCAACTAGAGAAATTTGATTCCCTAAAGTGAGCACATTTTCACCTCTGAGGCACTAGTGATTTTCCCGTAAATTCTCAACATTTTATTGTTATTTAGATGAAGTTAGAATTCTGTGCCGTGTACAAATCTCTTTTGGATTTTTTTTATTTTGTCTTTTGTGGCAAGTCACAATTCAACAAAACCTTACAAAACCTGAAATAACTTTTTATTTTAGACCACGTTTATTCTGTTAAAGCTCACATTTTTCTTTTCTTTTGCAGGTTTATAATTCAGGATCTATAGTCCTGTCTAAGGGTGTTATAATTCCTCCAGGCTGCTGCTACCTTTACGTGTCAAAGCCCTCATAGCACCAGTTACTTGATGAAGTCCAGCATATATATTGATTTTTATATTCAGTAAAGCTTTATACTGATAAATGTTATGAGCGTATATTAACCTACCACTTTTGCCCAGTTTTTGTAAGGAGCAAGTTAAAAATTGCTAAATAATTTATGCATACATGAGGATAGTCAAAAGAAAATGTCAGGGAAGTTGTTTTTTAACTTTTCTTTTGCAGAATCCGCTTTCAGAGGTATGTGTCCATCTCGCTAACATCCATTGGTTAAATTGTTAATTGCTTGATTTGCACAGTGCACAGACGGAGCCTCATAAAGACACCACAAGGCCAGTGGAAAGCTACCTGCAACAGATGCTTCATTCTAAAGTGGAATTTTGACAAATTGAACTTTTCCAGCTTTTTCAAATTTCTGCATTTGTATTAATATAGTCAGATTTGTTAGTTATCAATTTAACTTGTAACACATAACACAATAAAAAAAAAAGAAAAGTTATATACTAGAAAATGCTTACAATTTCCAGCCATCGTTACAAATAATGAAAAAGTACTTTTCCGAGCACAGTTACAAAAGAAACATTCTTACACCTTGTGAACAGCCTAATAACATGTTCCAGATTGTCACTGGCAGACATTAATGCTATGCAGAAGATAATCTTGGATGACGAGAAGTCCCCTGTTGTATTGTGTGATCATGGTCACTTTGCTTTCCATCCCACATTCTTCAGAAATGGACAACCTCTGCCATTTCTCGACAGCATGTTATTCTTAACATACTGGAAGGACGGTGAATACCATATCAACTGAATAAATATGTTCTACATTTAATTAATGTATGTTTTTTTTATTTTAGTGGAATAGATAATTCTTACTCTTGTATCCATTCTGTTAGTTAACATTACAGTAAACCGTTGTTTGACATTTACCTAAACTGAAAATACCAAACAGTCAACATGTCTAATGCATTACATCCTCATTAAACATGTCTACACAGAGTAACTTCCTGCTGTGAGTGTTCACCCTCGGTGGGCACACATCTTCATGTATGACTGATAATCGATGGCATTCTTTAGTGCAATTTACGACCTACATTATCTTTCCACTACAGCATAAACAGCAAAGACTTGAGAATCGGTGATAAAAATGGTTGTATTGATTATCATGCATCAGGAATTTTCGATTGCAAAGTGAGTGAGCATATGTACCAGTTTGAGGCAAAAATAAAGGGAAGAAATAAAATACTTGCTGTGATGACTCATTCTTTTTACTGAGAAATAAAGATAGACGTGTTGAAGTGCTATTGGAAGTCCAGTGTGTGTGGTGATGATGGTACTGTTCAAGAGAACAAGTAGAAACAAACAAGCACTGGACTCTGTCTGTGGTATCTGACGCAGACTTGGATTTTTGATTATTTTACTAGAAATCTGTGGATCTGTGCCTTTTTATGAACATGTAAGTTCATGTTTTTTTTGAAAAAGCTAAAGCTGTTTTTACAAGAATATGAGTAATCTCAGTGAGAAATACGAAACTGTCCACATTTCCAACTTGAATTACTATAACAAATATCGTGTAGCTGTTTCCACAGTTATTGAAATTTCGAAAATATCTTAAAATTAATTTGGCAACCACCCGGGGATGTCTTAGCATTTGCTGATACAATGCACTGCCTATTTACTCAAAGCTCCGCCTTGGAGCATCAGGCATCAGCCGAGCACCCTCTCCCCCCCATACACCTCGACCACAGAACTCAACCAGAACAGTGGTTGCAAAAATTTGCAAAAATCGGCAAGCACCCGGTGAAATCTGTGTGACTGCTGAGATCATTATACACTGGACTTTCCAGTCCAGTGCTCTTTGAAAACAGCATCAATGAACACCATGAAAAAGTGTTGCCAAGATGGTGTGTTGAAGGGGGAGAGTCAGCATGGCTACAAGGTTCTTAAAGAGACGGAGTCCAATTTTAAGGCATCAGATATGGCTGTGATGCCATGACAAATTTCCTTTAAGTCATGTTTGATATGTACACCTTTTTTTAAAAAAAAGAAAAAAAAAACAAGTGAAGACAACATAGTTACTTGATTGTGCTGTAAAATGGAACTATGTGCCTAGAAATAAACAGAATACCTTTTTATAAAAGGTATTCATAACCTGTTTTAAGATGATTTGTTGGGAAACGTTCGGTTAGTAATCCATGGCTTCCTGTTTTTCTGGGGTCCAAATAGAATAAGACACAGGAGCCCTTTTTTTTTGCCCTTGGCCACTCGCTATGACAAGGACTCACCTTTATCCTGCCACACACAGGGGAGGATAATAAAGAAGTAAAACATGCTTCTAAATATTTATTTTAATGTCATGCCAGAATAAAAAGGTTCTTTGTCCTACCATCAGAAATGCAAAAATGCGGAGTTCTCTAAATGCTACTGGGACTTGAACTGAAACTGTGCTCTGGTTGGATGAAACTAAATTCACTTTCACACTGTTTCTATTGTGCCAGGTATGCATGTGACATGTCTGCATGTGTTAGTTTTTTTTTTCTTTTTTTCTAAAAGAACAGATGAACAGATGGTATGCCAAGTAACACCCATTGTTAACTACTGAGGAGGACCTGTGAAGCTTGTAGCTTGTTTCCTTTCTATATGCACATTTTACCTCGCTTGAATAAATGTCATCTTGACATGTTTTTGAAATACCAAGACATTGTAATAGAAATCTGTTACTCTCTCTCAGAAAACTTTCAGTGTAGCAACCAATGAACTTACAATCTAGATGGTGTAGAGGAATTGTCAAAGATCCCTCTCTCTGTGTGCTTTAATTTTAAATTTCTATAACAGACAATCACTGACAAAGAAGGAATGGTACAATAAATGTGTTCTAATAATTTTTTGAAACACTGCTTTTTTGTTCTCTACAACAAAAAAATACTTTAAAGGTTGTTTTCTTTGAGATAATGCCAATTTAACAAATGAATAATTTCTTTTATCATTATTTTTATTTTAGTGTTTGGAGATAGAACTGTAAGTACAAGAAATATAGGCAGGTCTGGAAACAATATTCTGCGCAATGCGCTGCTAAAAACTGGTGTGATACAGCACTTAACCGCACACACATTTTTTCAAGATATCCCTCACAGGGAGCTTATTCAGACACTGGATATAGAAAACAATAGCAATTCTAAAGGCTTTCAGGTTTCTTCTGGAAATTGTTCACGTGTTTTGTTTGTCCCTAATGATGAAACACTTCAAAGCATTAGGTTAGAATCTGAAATATTCTTTTTTAAAACAAATTGAAGTCAGTTGTGCAGTTACGTCTTGTATTTTTTTATTTTTTTGCTTGCTTTATATCACCGTTTAAATTAAATTATTCCAAAAATTAAATAAACATAATTAAATAAATAAATATAGTCCATTAATACCAGTTCTCTCTCTCGAGATGACTAAAACTGGATATGTGTAGGACTGTGTAATAAGATTAAGAAACTGTGCCAAACAAGGTTAGGATTTTGGATAAAAAACACACACACACACACGCCTACACACTTTAAAAACAGCTATAGATGAAGTGTTAGGGTCATATTCCCTGTAGTTTATATATCATCTCCATCAAATGTGGAGCAGGTGTTACTTAGACAGTCCTAAATTTATGAATCACACTTTATGAGATCACTGGTCTCATTTAACTACACTGATGTTTCAAACATCTGTAAGTGATCATAATTTCACTTCCATTAAGTGCACATTAGCCAGAGCATTGCCAGCTGAGGAGAAAGATGTCATGTAATGCATCATTCGAGGCATGCTTTAGTCAAATTAATTTCTTTATCGATGAAAAAGAAAAGTGGCTTTCTACTTTTTAACCATTTAACTATGTTCCTTGGCAGCTGAAATGAGAAAATAAATCTTGATTTCTTCCATATATCCTTTTTTTTCCTTCTCTGAGAGTTAAATCCTTTGGTGGATGTCCTAAAACTGGCAAAGTTGAAAGTGAAATGAATCCTTCTTCACAAAGTTTGTAAGCTCAGGGACCCAAAGAGCAACAAGCACATTTGTTATTATTTATGTAAGCATGTCGTCCTCTCGTCTAATGAGCCTTTCACCGTAAGCATAATGAAACAGCTTGCATTAGCACAGGCTAAATGAGCAGCCGAGAGTTCCCGTGTCTATGCAGCAGGATGAAAGCAGATGTTCCACAACCCAAACATAACAAAGAAAGTTCTACAAAGGAGCAGAAGGGACTTAGAGTCAGCATCGTTCTCATCAGCTCATTGACTCAGTTTGAAGATGTGTGTATGGTAAAAAAAAAAAAAAAACTTGTGAGAACAACACCTAAATGAGCCATGGCCAACTAACCACGAATGAGGCCACAAATTGATTTTTTTCTTCCCCCTATGAATGCATCAGAAACGTACAGCTAATAAACCTGGAGTCAACGTGAATGTGTTGTCAACGGTTCAAAACGATTTGAAAACTATTTCCAAACATTTAGGTAACAAGCTTGGAACGTATGTGTTATAAAAGTTATTTACTTTTTGAATATTCTGTGGATGGATATAGCAATATAAAAATAGTTACATTTTTAAAAATCAGATATATGACAACATTTTGTCACAAACACTCTAGAATAGCTCGAATATTATTGGTGTCAACTTTAAGGCATTTGACAAATAACCGTAGACATTTATTACAATATCTACAGAGTATAAATGTAGAATGAGGGACTTTAAAGTGATTTTAAAGAATAAAGTTACAGGAAAATGCAACTACTGGCACTTAAAACATCTATCTTGTTTTAGAAATCGGTAAAGGCCCTGAGCTGAAAACTAGTCTTGTGTCCATTATTTTAAAATATCTATATTTTAATTGACACTTGGAAAAATTGAGTTTAAAATCTAAATCCTATTTGGACTTCTGATGAGGTGAAACTAATTACAATAATAAAAACAGGATTTTGGAGAAAAGTTTATTCACTATTATAATACAAGTGTTTTATAATATAAAAGAGAAGTCATAAAATGTGTTAATCTTTACAATGGATGTTACATTAAACTGATATTAGGGTCTGTAAAAGTTATTATGCTCCTGCAAGACATGCAGCTGATACTGCACACTAAGTTTAAGCGAGATATTGAAAACTAATTTGTGAATCAAACAAAAGGTAATTGTCATCATCAATCATAAGACAGGTGCCAAAAAAAATACCATCCACAAATCTCATTTGTGGTGATTTTAATTAAATCTGCACAGCATTGTTCGAGCCCATAAAAGGTTTGATTTGAGAGCTCACCTGTACCAGTCCAGTCCCTTCTCGTAGTTCCTGTCAAAGAAGTGCGGCTCATTCCCAACGGCTCTCACGTCTGGGTGCACCCTGAGAGCCTCCAGCAGGGCTCGGGTTCCCCCTTTCTTCACCCCGATTATAATGGCTTGGGGAAGTTTCTTCTCCCCGTAATCCGAGGTGCAGTTCACCCTGAGTTCGCTGTCCGTGGTGCTGATCTCCTGGTGCTCCCTCTCCGGCGCGGTGGGGCGAAACGCCGCCGCCGATTTAGTTGGAGATGCCTGCGTCCTAATCCACTCCACTGTCCTTTGTTCCGCCTCATCGCGCTCCCCTACCGTCGGAGCCGCGGTTGTTCTCTCAGCCTGTGTGAATTCCGTGAAGCCTGGCGAAGCCGAGTAAAGTTTCTCCCTCAGTGTCACAAAAGTTGTATCCTCCGTCACCAGCCTGCCCTGAAACACATAGTTCTCCTGCAGCGGGAACTGCAGCGAGTTGTAGCAGCTCATCAAGCTGTAGAACAAGTAGGTGACAGAAAGGGAGAGGGTGAACATGAATAAGATTTTCCGGGGCACTTTAGAGGTGAAAACCGAAGTGCTGGACCAAAATGCCATCTCTGATAGCAGCGATCCTCTCAAAGAAGTGGCCAGACATGTTTCCACCCCGAGTCTTGCATGGACAAAATCAACAGTAAAAATCAGTCCCCATCAGCGCCGCTCCAGCTAAAAAAGCGCCAAGCTGGACCAGACCACCCTAATCCAACCAAAGCGCATATTTATCAGGATGGCTGAGGGAGGGAAGAAGGGGGGAAAGGATCGTTAAAATTCCGGAGGAATATCACGTCTCTTTTCTTGAGTATTGATTTCTTATTCCAGTGCTGACAGACAATGACACAATTTATTGGACTGAACTTGCATATTTGAGAGACTGAAGGTCTGGCGCCCTTCCAGATGAACAGCCCAGCTTGAAGTGGACAGTGTACGACAGACGGAATCCTGGCATTTTATGAAGAAAGAAGAAAGCAGAGTGTTCAAAGTACAGGCTTCTTCCTATCAGCCGCCGAGTCTGAAGTCCAGTCCCGTCTGCGATGAAAAGAGTGGATTTCCATTCAGACAGAAAACCTACAAATCCACCGAGCCTCTCCAACGTGAAATAAATGAACACAAGAGCATTTGTGCTGCTCTCTATTTACTTTGTGCTGCGGAAAGTCGACAGCCTTTGCACAAAAGCTTACACACTTCCCACTGACTACCAGGCTGCCGCTCGGTGTCCTTACGCCTTCTCACATTGGTAGGATCCTACGATGTGCGCATCGGCTGTGTGAGCTCATCTGAGCCGAGGCACAGTAAAGCCACACAGTACAACTAGTGTGTACACCCACCTCTCCTCGTGTCCGCGCAGAAAACAGCGCTGTAAACGTCAGATTCCCTAATCTGAGAGAGTTTTGTGATGGAGAAAATTCCGCTCATTCCTGTGGCTGCTGGCGGAGATTAGACTCCCGCTGCTGAGATTTCTCAGCTCTTACCATGAGGTGGATTAACTCGGAGTGTTTGGAGTTCACAATTAAGATCAATCTTAGAAACAGAATTTAGATATGTATTTTTTTTTTCCTTTTTTTTTAGAGAAAGCTCATGCCTGCACCCTGCTGGTTTTTTATAGAGAATTGCAATGGTTAAACTTACAAAGAAGTTTTGTTTACAATGCCGAGTTGGAGTAGATAGTGTTAAGTTGTCTTGTATTCAATCTATGCTTTATTCAATCACTGGAATTTTGAATCTTATGTATGCTCATCTACAGACACAAACTGTATAAGTTAAATAAATCACACCTACAGTAAATATTATACACATTATAAAGCAGACAAGATCACTGGGAATGTTAGCAATTAGATCCTTTTGCACACAGTGAAAGAAATTTGTTCAAACGCAATTGATTTCAAAGCTATCTCCATGATTGAGGAGCAATGTATTTTTCCCCTTATCTGAGTAGTCACCTGGCCCAGTCAATAGGAACAGAGTATTGCTGCATTTTTTTGTAGAAATAAAGACTTTGCATATAAAGATAGAATGCAAAGACTATTTTCATAAAGGTGGACATCATAATTATCTTTCCATCAAAGCAGAACATCTAGTGCACTAATACAACAAAAGGCGAGTCAGAGCTTTGACGTTTATGGCAGACCGTTTCAAGATATTTGACTGTAAATATAAACTGTGATTTAAATTATATATCTGAAAATACAAATATGAAAACATAAGGTACCTATGAGGCTTTTCAGCATCAAAAGACGGAACAAAAACTGTTTTAAAACCAGTTAACCTCCACCCGCCCGAGCCCGGGCGATTTGCATAATTTTTTTTTATGACCGCACATAACTCAGCCAAAAACAATGCCAACATACCCATGCCATACCTCTTTAGAATCAGGACATCTAACAGAAAACGACTATCAACTCCATTTTAACTTCTCTATCCACCACAGACGC
>CAEFZY010055455.1:0-89644 GCA_903066815.1 Brachyrhaphis roseni | reverse complement strand
ACCCAAAATAATAATAATTAAAAAATATAAATAAAAAAAGAAAAAAAAGAGAGAGAGAGAGAGAGAGAGAGAGAGAGAGAGAGAGAGAGAGAGAGAGAGAGAGAGAGAGAGATTAGAACCAACCAACTCACCACAGGCCCCAGCTGGGGAGGAGGGTTTGCCTGGTTATTGTCTGCCATATTTCAGTGTAAGGTTGCTCTATTGAAAAGAAAAAAATATATATATATACATAAAGAAATTCCTTGGAGTCAAACCGTGACATTATTTGACAATTATTAACTACCATTTTTTTTTTATTGAGCTCGTATTTTAAATGAACATAGATGTTGCTTTTGTATTCTTAAAATGATCAATCATTATACATCACAACTGGCCACTTCTTTTACAAACTGTTAGATATAATTCAATTAAAAGTGACAGCATGTAAAAATGAACACACACATATCTGCGGAGCACACTGAAAGGAAAGGCTATTCGTGGTTATCACCAGGACATATATAAAAACTAATCACTGCTAGTTGCGTTTGGTATGCCCTGTGGGCGAGCTATCTAGCTAACCGGCCGACATGCCTTTAATTTCAGTAGTAAAGATATGAATAAAGCAAGCACGAAAATACACCACGTTAGGGCTTCTGAAAGTAAAATCTGCCAACAGTAAATACCCATTTATCATCTGTAGCTAACGTTAGCAGAAGATGGTCTAGAATATTCCGTTGGCTTCTTTGTAAGGTTTCAGCTAACGCTAGGCACCTAGCATCAACTTACAACCGGCAGTCACGTTACTCTGACTACGGAATATTTTTAAGCTGCCCGGGATGTTCAAACATGTTTGGATATAGCTTAAAAATATATTCTCGATCTTACATGTGGATCTAATAAAACCGGTCACAGCGTCGAATATTTCAGCGTCATGCAGATCTACGCTTGTCACTCCTGTGTGTAGTAAATGATCAGCTGACCTTCTGAAATGAGAAAGCAAAGCCACATCTCGCGATATTTTAGTGTCGCGTAGGCAGTTTCAGGACAATTCACAGAACATTGCCCTCTGGTGGTGAACTCTATTTCGAGTCAACGCGATCACAGAGTTAATAATACCGGTTCATCTTCAAAATAAAAATCATAATATTACCTAAAGAATATCTGCTTATTTTATTATTCTGTTAAAAAAAAGACGGTGCAGTTATGTCGGTATAATAAAAAGTATGTCCAATGTAGCCAGTAGCATTAGATAAATTAGAATATTATTGAAAAATTGGTTTGGAAGTTACTAAGTAAAACAGATTACATATATTAATTGCACAAAGACTGATGTTTCAAAGCCAATATTTCTGTTAATTATGATGACTTTAGTTAATTTAATGCATTAATTTCTTGCATTAAATTTAATGCAAGAAAACTTGCATTTAATTTACACCTATTTACACAATGATTGTTTTTAAAATTAATAGAAATTCTCGTATTTCATCCTGAAAAACCGTTCTAATGCTTGAAATTAATTCAAAATTGTAGTGAGTGGATGAAAACTGAAACGTTTTGAGGAAAATGTCATTGGAGATAAAATATTCAAGGCAATGATTTTGACTGTGATTTTGTTGCAAAGCTAGAGTTCATGCGCATAACGTTTACCGCACTCTCAAGAGTGCGCCTGCGCCAACTCCCCACCCCCATTTCAGCTTAATTCTACTCCATGCTACTCCAAAACCATGTTCCCATGATAAAGGATTTCCTACTCCATCATTATCACCAAACAATACAATCACCTACTTGGTAAGGCTTTTGTATATGTTTACACGTCTTTTTCAGACCTCCTGCAGTTGGGTTTAACATACATTTTAAAACCACCAGGGGGCGCAGTCGACCAGACTATGACCCTGCAGCAAGTCGGCCTGTAGCCGTCCAGGAAAATTATTTTAGCTTTTAGTGTTCTTATTTGGTCGAAACATGTTTAAAATCTTACATCTAGCCGATTCTGAGGGGCATGCACCATGATTATTGGCAGCAGTGTCGCAGGATGATGTGTTTGCTGCAGATGCCATTTGAAAATATAGGCAGTGTAAGCACTGTAGAATCTAATTATTTCTTTGCAAAACCTAATTAGGCATTAAAAAAGGTTAACGCCAGCGCCTGAAACGTTTTTGTTTAATAATCCCATTACTGCCGGCTCATCATGTATAAAATGGTGCAGGAGGACACTAAGTTTCCACTTGTTAAAGGGAATCTCTGAGAAATAGTCGCAGGTTTTTGACACTATCTCCGATTGGGAAAATTAGGGGTTGCAATTAAACAGCGGAGACTCAGCTCAGCACAGCGCACAGAGTAAGTAAAGCTGCGGCGCCCGACCTGCTTTGCATGCATTTTCTATGTTTAATTGATGCTTCTGCTTGCCTGCTGCGAAACACTTTTCTCTTTAAAATGTACTCTGTTTGGGCATCAAAGACCTCACTACGGTGTAGCAAAAGAGATCTGAAATATTATTATACAGCCTGCTGGATTTCGAAAGCGTCAGCTCCTTTCGGACCGCTAACAGTCACCAGAGAGCTCAAGGTGAGAATTTAAATGAGATATTTTCTGGCCGAGTTTTAATTTGGCGCTGCTCCATAGGGAAAACTGAGGAATACGCCGCAAACCGATTAACCACACGAAAGCATTACGACATTTAAATAATTAAAGAATCTATATGTATATAGTTTAATTTCTTTGAAATGCTGCAGAAATGTATCCGGTGACTTTTAATGATCTAAATGTGTAAATATGCACAACTTTCTCATAAATAATTATATTCCCGATTAATAATTTTGATCACAGGACTTTTAAAAAAAATATATAGAAAATCTATTG
This sequence comes from Brachyrhaphis roseni, assembly GCA_903066815.1. Lineage (NCBI taxonomy): Eukaryota > Metazoa > Chordata > Actinopteri > Cyprinodontiformes > Poeciliidae > Brachyrhaphis > Brachyrhaphis roseni. The sequence continues at coordinate 86,806 of CAEFZY010055455.1, read as the reverse complement.
GTGAGCTTTGCCTATTTGTTTCAAAACACAGAACGAATAAAATGCGATTTCATCCGACCTAATTGATGGGTGTTTAGTGATGAAAGAACAAAAAGCTCTAAATATTCATATGATTTGACACATTCGATGTGGCTCCGTGAAATAATGGCACAGTTTAATAGAATATGTTCAAGAGAAAAATAAACTTAATAAAAATGATTAAATGTAGAAAACAGACCTTGTAAAATTGATAATACAATCGTCGATATTTAATTTATCTTTCAAACTGGTATTTGAAATAATCATCCTTTTAAAAAACGTCTGTTTACAGAAGCTTTTTTTACGCATTCCAACACCAACAGGCAAAAAAGAAAAACAAATCTCAGCTTTTTTTTTCTTTCTTTGAGCTTTTCCTTCAAAGCTTCAGTCGTATTTAGCATAAGTAGAGAAATAGAAAGAAGGAAAGGAAAAGACCTCAGAAAGAAATAAACCGTGTCGGGATCTCCGATCCTCGATGAATTCAGCCAAAAACAAACAGGGCGTGGAGGGAGGCGAGAATGGGAACAAGTGCGTGAGTTTGATGGGGATGAGAGGAAGGACACGGTGAATTCTCCCCGAAGAAACAAGGCGGGTCAGCAGCAGATCTTTCTGCTCTATTTCCTCTTTGTTGCTCCGTCAGTGACGCCTTTCTGTGTTCACTTATATTATGGTGTAATGAAGAATATCAAGGCGCGTTCCGTTTTGAGGGATTATTTGATCTTTAATTTGAGTCGAGATAAAAATAGACTATATATGTTACTTTTTCTTAAACATAGACAATTTCAGGCACATACATAAAAATGTCCAAACATTTCAAAAATATTTTCGCAACAAAACTGACAATTACGCGTCTTCTTTTTCTTTTTTTTTTAACGTATGGTTTGTATATAACCACCCAAAAATACCGAGTCGTAAAGTATCTAATTATTATGTTTATAGTAAAATGACTTACACTTTGTTAATTTTTAAAATAAAAACACTTCAACTGCATAAATAAACAAATAAATAAATAACTGTGACTAATAAAATGCTGGTCATTATTCAAAACATCTTGTAGGTTTATATCCATAAATACATCAGAATTCAACGTCCTGCCTCGGCGCTTGTCATGAAGGACCTGCAGGAATCTCCCCCCCAAAAAACCAACGTTTTCAGGGAAGTGTGATTTTTTTTTTTACAGGCTCAAGTTCTTTAAATGCTTTGACTTTTCTCCATCAGATTGTCTTTTTTTATTACATGTCGGAAAATATTACAGCGCATGGAAAATCCTGCGTCTTATACACAATTTTCTTTATGCAAAAAAACCCAACAAAACAAATACAAATAAAAATAAATAAATAAAAAAATCACCGAGCCAACATGAAGGAACGGTGAAGATACAATTAAAATATTTTTAGAAAAAAGTGTTTTATTATGTGAAATCTACTCCAGATTAAACAGACGGGATGTGTCGGCTGATGTTGGTTTTCTTCTGAGAACAGCTCATTGTTTCGTGATTAATCAGATGATATCTGATGGGCTCCGCGGGCCCCTGAGCAGCCTGACACACGGAGAAAGGGGGCTCCGCCTAAAAGCACTATTTTTCCCCCTTTTGCGTACTAAAGCTATGTTTGTTTGTGACTTGAATGGGGGCCCATAATGGAACTGATGGCATCAGGATTGTCACCACAAATGGTCTGGGCGTTTTGCTGGGCTGTTTGACAGAGCCTATTATGTCATTGGTCACGTCCTTCCACTCCTTGCTCGGTCGGGTTTCAATGGGAGTGAATTAATCATATGGTTTGAGAGGGATCAGCCACCCTAATGCACTTTATGTCGAGGTCTACAGCGATCCGAGACCCGAAATCTCTTTGTCTGTACCTGCAGACTGAAAAGATACTCGTGGTCCTGAAGGGACAGCTCCAACTTACTGTTAAAGATCAAATCCAGCAAAAGATTTCAAACAGAAATGATTGCGTGAAAAAAGTTTTCTTTTTATTTGGCATCAACAAACGGTTCCCACAATTCTCCTTTGATCGTCTTTGTTCTTCTTGTTTCGGGCATCAAGGAACTTCCTAAAAATTGACGCAATTAATGCCATTTGATTTCAACCTAAATTTGATCACTTTAAAAGAAAATTTCATTTCAAATTTACAAATCTTTAAATCTTTGCATTTGTAATAAAAAAAGTTCAATTATCCTACATACAAAACTGAAATTTGGAAAGAGTTCAAATTATAACAGGTTTAAATCAATTATGTTATATTGTACAATATTGTTTAAAATATAACATATTTACTCTATTTTTCAACAAGCCCTACCCACACACTTGGGTAAAAACGTTAATGAAACAAACATAAAATAACGTAATAATAATATGGTATTTTATTTAGGTAATCAGTATGTCTGAGGAATGATGTCCATAACAGCTAAATAATACATACAAGCAAGTTTTTAAAACTTTATCTGACTGAAGATTAATTTGCTCAACTGATTTTTCCTCCAATGTAAAAAATGAATGTAAAAAATATACAGAAACAATAATTAACTCTTCAAATCTGTTTGGTGGCATAAAACTGTTTAATGACAGGGTCAGAAACAAAGTTAGCTTTTAAGATAGTCTTTAGCAAAAGCAATGTGTTCAAATTGTAAAATCGCGATGCAAACAGAAATTAGTATGTGAGTTCTTGAATTTGATAAGTTCATATAAGAATTCTGAAAACAACTTGTGTGAACACCCTGGAAAAACGACATTAATGGTTGATTGAACCAACGTTAACTAATGTTTAAGTGGGATTTATTACCAAACATGAACAATGGTGAACATACTTTTATAATTCAGTAACTTATTAAAAATCTAAAACTTTTAATGTGTAGTATTTAATACTTCCAAAATGTCAGTTTCATAGTGTAGGATCACAGAACTGCAAGATTTAAAGTAAAAAAGCTGTAGATTTGTAGTTAAGAAATGAAATTTTCCCCCAAAAGAAATAATTTGACAAGCAAGTAATATTTTACAAGTGTTTAAGATGTTCTTTATGTTTAACTGTAAAGGTTCTCAAGCTTCCTGAAGAAAAAACCCAATGGGCTTTTGAAGATAGATCTGCAGCTGAAGGAGATTTAAATTTAACATACCGGTAGTGTTGGATACTGAATTTAAACTTTACTGAACATTACCTTTCCAGACTTATTGTGCTCAATTATAAATTGCTAATGTTTAATGACCTTCAAAGTGTCTTATTGTACTCTGGATTGAATATTTTCAAACATACTGTTGTTTACGAACTGTTGAGGGCGCAGCTCTTTTACACTTTAATTTGATTAATAATCCATAAATTGGCACGTAATGCCTGTTGTGTTGAGGTGCAGTTCTAAAAAGTGATAGAATTTTGAGAAATGTATGGATTCTCATTTACTGTGAAACTTATTTCATTTCTACTGGCAAATATTAATTCACAGATATTTATTCATGCTTGAAGAAGCAAAAGGCCAACTGGAGATCATCACAACATGTAAGGCTTTAAAACAAATCCATTAGCTTTATCAATTATATGAGTAGCCTATACGTACGTATATCTTAAATTTAAGACACTGCCACCGTTGGTTTGTCAGGAGGATAACGTTATTGCTTTATCAACCACAATCTAAATGTGAATTAATCAAGGCTCTCTGCGTTGGAGCACCTATGCCAGAGCATTGTTTGGCTGTAATGGATGGCTTTAAATTTTGACGTTATTATTTCCCGTCATTTCTGGAAACAAATTGAACATTTATTGCATATATATTAAAAATTATACAGTCGTCGGGAGAGGCTGATGTCTCTTTTATTGAGGCGCACCGAGAGGTGAGGTCTCACCGGATCAATTTCCCTGTCTTGTTACTCCCGCAAGAGGATGTTTGGAAAATGCCTGCACCGCTAAATTGATTCAGAAACGAATTCATAACTTGAGGCGTTTAAGCAATTCCGCAGCGCCCAGTTTTTAATCCTCACTCCTTCTTTCATTTCAGGTTGTGATTGCTTCGAGCATCCAAAGTTTTTGCAGCATCCTGCTGTTTATTCTCACTTCTGCGGCCGTCTGTACGTGTTTGCCTATTTTTCATTCTCGTTTTTAAAAAAATGCATTTAATACACTGGGTTTTGGGTGGCTTCACAAACATAACCATTAAAGAGTCACAATGCTTTTATTGTGCACTTGATCTGAAAATAGAGGCCGGTCTGACTGCGGGATCCAGACGAACCTATGGAAAAGGCCTTGTCTTTGTCTGCCTGTACCAAGACGAATGGCCCGTGTCAACCAGATGATTAGTTTGCACTATTAAATTGTCAAAAAGGAAGGATTTTTCCCTAATAATGCCTTTTGGTGAAGAATTATGGAATTCAGAGTTGTTTGCAACTGCTGGGGGACTTGCAGGGTTTCACGGGGGCGAGGGCGAAGGTCAGCCAGAGTTCTCAGCGCTGCGGCCAGTGTGGCGCAGCAGTCAGAGGGGATGTGCAGACAAATGCGGGTCTATTTGCTGCGCCATGGGAAGATTAATTTCCACATTGTCCAAGACGAAGGACATCAATGCAATGACACTCCGATTCTGGACTCTGCGTGTGTGCAGCAGTTACACAAACTGCGCAAAATTTGTGCGCTCAAAAGTTCATGTGCTATTAAACTTGCTGTTTGGGTGCTATTAAAGTCACCCAAAGAGCATCCAAAGGGAGAATCCAATTCAGTGGTGACATTTACCATCACTACCATAGCTCAGCTGATTCAGAGAAAAAATTTTGTTTTTGTGGCTTTGGTTTGATCAGACGTCCTAATCGCTCATCTCATCAACAGTAGGCTGGCCAAAAAGGGTGTAGAACCAAATACATTAGAATAGCAAGTAAAACAAAAGTTTGTAGGTAGTAATATAGCTGTAAACTAAATTATATATGAGATTTAAGTTTATAGCCCCAAAAGTATTGTATGTGTACATAAGTATGAAATTGTTTGCCTTCAAGTATAAAATAGAAGAACTAATGGATAAAATGGCAATATATGGATGGTAGACTGAATTGGAGTCATTTTAAAATCAATAATAATTTCTAAGAGGCATTTGATATATGTATATATGGATGATAATTGATTAAACTTGCATTTATTCAATTATCATTCTACGGTTCTTTGCATTTGTGAAACAAAACTAATGTGGGCACCAAACGAATTCTAGCCGAGGGGCCCAGATCCAACTAAATCAACAGATTTTTAAGTAGTTGAAAATTTAAATAAGAAAATGAACTGAAACTGAACCATTGATTTCAGTTTTAAAAGTGTGACTCCCACTTAGCTCCAAAACTGCATGCAGTGGCGCCAGACGTGTCGCCACAAATGAGCCGTCTCTCTGTGTGCCTTGTCAGCTCGTATTCGTCCAGGAAACCCCCTTCAGTCCCACCCAACCTCTATTCCAGTGCCAACGTTTTGTGTTAAATGTTAACAACTTGGCCTGATCTATTTAATCGGCAACAACAAAACTGTGTTGACTCTAACACTTGCCTCCATTGTGCCTATTATGCTCCTGCCCTCACTTGAAGATTTATGTATTTTTGATATTAAATTCCTTCTGTCATCAAGACTGCTCTCTTGTTGACTTTTCTTGACCCATTGACCCTGTTCCCCAAACTTTCCCATATTTAAGGCGGGAGCCGCAGCTTCCCTCCCGCAGGCTCCTTCTGCTGCTCAATGCTCTGTGGCTCCTTCTGTTGGCATGTGCTGTTTGCACTGTTCTTGAACTTCAGTGAGCTGCCCTGTCCCCGTCCTGTACTCTGAACCCTGCACAATAATCTTCCTTGAAAATAACAACTCAGTGTTCATGAACTTCTGAAGTCATTTGAAGAAAACCAGATGACTTTGAGGTTTTTAAGGAGGCAGCAGCTGATCCTTGAGGCGCTAAACACTTCAGTTGTGTTCAACCCTCCCCTCCACAGACAGAGAGTGACGGATGTCCATACACCTTTGCTATATATGACGTCCATGTTGCCTATACAAGACTCCCTCTGGCTGCCCAGCTTGCTAATTAGTTAAACAAACGCTAATACTAATGATCCCACTGGCCTGGTGAGCTCTGGGGTTTTTGTTCGCCTACTTTGCACCAGCTTCTCCTGCTGGAGACTTGGCCCCACTGACCTGAGCTATCATGGCACTGCGAAGACTCCTGGACCGCCCTGGCCGGAGTCCATCCCCCCCAGGGGCCAAAGGGCAACGTCCAAGGCCCGGGAATGCCACCACCAGCTGCTTGCAGTGACACCATTTACAAAAGAAGCTTGGTGAACCATCCTTCTAAGGGCTGTCAGTGTTGTGAGAGAGCTGGACTGACATGCATTTGCTCACTGGACCAAAAAGTGGAGGTCTGGACTACAAAAAGAATGAAACTCATATGCTGTTATAAATATAAATTAAATAAAGCATAAAAAGTATGTGCCTTTTGAGAAAATCTCTGAATTGGTAGATGTTTAAAAGTCAGTTTCAAATTCTTCCAAAGCAAAAACAAGATCAAATGTAGACAAAGTCCATTTCTGATCAATCAAGCACAGGAATTTTACAGTTATTGAACCAGATATTATCACTTTTAGAAAATAAAATCAGTATCTCCATAATTCTTTTCAGCCATTTGAAGTATGAAATGCTCTAAAATTTCTTAATAGAACACTATGATGAGATATTTCATTTCACTTTGGGATCAATAAAGTATTTTTGAATTTCATTGGATTGAATGACTTTGGACTTGAAAAAAGATTCTGTAGACCAACATCAGCACATGACACAGTTCTCCAAATAACAACTGATTGGAGAAACTTCACACTGGACCTCAAGCAAATTGGATTTTGTGTCTCTCCACTCCTTTCGACTCTGGGTTCTTGATTTTGCATTTCACTTCAAATGCAAAATTTACAAAGAAAACTTTGTAAATGTTCTCAGTCCTTGATCTTAGTTTAGCATATTAGTTTAATGCTAAATTAATATATTAACACTAAGTTAGTTTAGCATTAAGACATGGAAAGCAACAGTTGTAGTCCACGTTCTGACTGGGACATGTCTGTGTGTGGTGGGACTTGATGCACTGACTTCAGTTGCAGTCCACAATCATGTCCGTCTTCTCAAAAATTCTAATCAGACGACTTTTCCTCATAATCCTAAGGCTACACTTTTGCTTGTGCAGCTTGTTCTATACTTTTCCCTTCCATATAACTTTCCAAAAATATTCTTATAAAAAAAACACAAATTATTTATTACCTGTTGTGGCTTACCCCATATGTGGGACTTAGTGACTGATGATAGTCTAAGCTGGCTATATTATGCATTTATTTAAACTATTTGGTCTTATCAAAATTTCCTGAATCTGAAATTTAGACATAAGTCATAGTCATTAAAACTCGTAAAAATAGACACCTTAAAATATAGAATATGAGTTTCACTTTAAAAAGTTAACTTTTCCGTTTGTTCTCATTTATTGTGATTGGGCTGCTGATTAAAATGGTTCATCTTTATTTCAGACAAAATGAATTATTTCAGACCATATCACTGCAAAAAAAGAAGAAAATATGTAAACGCCAATATTTGGCTAAAATTAAGTCAGACACTGGATTTTGTATCAACAAGCTAAATGTTGGTAGAAGTCCTCATATTCCGGTGAATAAGGTGACATAGATTGCAGGGCTTTGACCATCCTTTGGCTTTCCTCCTCCTCCTCCTCCTCCTCCTCCTCCTCAGCGCGCAGTGCGGTTAACACCGGCCCCATTACACGGTGTCATCCGCGTCTCCCGGTTGTTATTCGGACAATGTCTGGCCATTTACCCTAGCTGTGTCTGCGCGCTCTGCGGAGGTCTCGACAGAAATTGATACTAATTGCGGGGACTGTACACTGCTGGCTGCCGGAGCGCCTGCAGGCAGCTGAAGGACCTGCTTGTCACCGCCTAATTGACAAGGGCTTGTCTGTCCTGGGAGCAGCTGGTCCTAAGCACTGGCGCACAATCGCAATCTTGACACGGCCTCCACTCGCCTGGAGGAGTTTTGAGAGGAAACGCCGTTAAAGGGAGATTTATTGAATCTCCCTTTGGGTGACGGTGTATTAAGTACGCAATATAGGCTTATTTCCACGGGTGCAAAGGGGAGCCACGCTCCTGGTATTAATAACAGAAGGTCGCAATTAGGCCAGACAGGTGACATTTCTTGTGACATTATAAATCACCGCAAACAAGACAGGAGTGAGTAAATAAAAGCGCAGGGAAATCGGTTTTAGGGCAGCGTTATTTTACTTTGCGCGGCTACAAGGCGCACAATGAGCTTATGTGCACAAATTGCATAAATGCAGGAGGGGTGTGTGTTTCACCAGTCATTCTACTGACTCAGACACAAATAACATCGACTCTCACAGTAAAATGATCGATTCATTATTCGGGTCTGTTTCTATTAGAGCATGCCATTATAGCTGAATGCATCAAGAGGAAAAAGCAAAGCAAGTATTGTTTTGGTCTGCGAGTGAAAAAGGGTTTTCCTCAACTTTCCCACTGCCTGTAAAGAAACGCTGCTTTTCTGGCCCCTTTTGAACTGAAAATCCTGATTTTTCCCTGGTGATCTCCGGACGCGCTCCTTTCTTTCTCAGAAACAATGACAACACTGGAGCACCCCGCCGGTGCGCCGCGGTTGGGGATCTCTCGGATTGTTTTGGACATCTTTGGATTTCATCAATCAAAATGACTGCGGTTTTCCATAAAAATGCTGAAATTTGGTGCTGGAACCGAGCGAGCAAGGTAGAAAATACGAAGCTGTCCTTCTCGATGATAAATGGCCATCCTTTGATTGCGCAAATAGAGAAATTCGTGCCGCAGCACTGAGAAACAGGCTAAGGTTGTTGAAAGAGGGGAAGTGTTGTCTTGCGTCAGATCATGACAGAAATAAAAAGCAGGCCGACATTAAGCTCTAAAAGCAAGTGCATTTTCCCAAACCAAGAAAATCTGGGAACTTCATAGCAAATAATGTGTCCTGGGAAATACACAGGGAAATGAAACCAAGTGGCCATTTAGCAGAATTAATATATACTATACTGAAAACACAACATTCAAAAGGTTTTCTCTTCCGTTTTTTACACTAACACTCTGATTGACAAACTAACTATCCTCTTACTGAGCTATGGCAGTAGCAACCTGAATTACAACCCATAATAAACGCATGAAGCTGCTCCAGAGTCCTTACTCCTATTCCAAAAGCATAATTGCCTATTACTATGAGAAAGTTCACTTATTATACATTAATACCTAAATATCTACAGTTAAATCAACCCAGTAAAAAAAATACTTATTTTCCTAAAAGGAAATAATGATTTAATATGGACATGTCTCAAGGTGTTTTTGTTTTCAAATGGCCTTAATGTTACACCTAATTATCCAGCATTGACATTTTGTTCTGCCTGAGGTCAGCAGGTCAACAGTTGCAGATTAATGGCATCTAGGGGAGGAAACAAGGAAAAGTGACTGTAATATCTTTATATTGGTTTATAATTTGGTTAATGATTTATTTCTAATTTGTTTTTGACAGATTTTACTTTAAAATTTCTCAATTGAAAGTCAGGACTTTTTAATCCCTGACATCCACTAAAACAGTGCTTTAATTTATTACAGGAAAAGCATCTTTGTAAAGTAATTGCAGACTGGCTATGAGTTCTTACCCAGACCAAAAAAACCCCAAAACAAACAAAAAACAAAACAACCATCTTATTGTGCTGAGCTACTCATAAGCGGACATGTTGATGTCCTGCATACCAAAGTGGACTTGATCTTTAGGTCACAGGCTGATGCTCAGATATTCTCCTTCAGCATTTTATTCGGTGGAAAGGAGAATTTTTGTTAATCTAGGCAAGTTCTCCAAGTTGTGACACAACAAAACAGGCCTGGAGCATCACACTGCCACTACCATGTTTGACTGTGCATACATTCTTTTTCGAAATGCAAGTTTTAAACTAATGCAATGGGATGCAGACCTTGCAAAAAGTTTGACTCTTGTTGTTTCATTCCATGACATATTTTCCCAAAGGTTTTGGGGATCTTCAAGATATCTTTTGGAGGATGAGGGACAGGCTTTATACTCTTTTGGGTCGGCTGTGATTATAACATGGAACTCACCAATGGATGTCATTTTTGTCCAGTCTCCTTCTTACTGTTGAAACATGAATTTTGTTGGTAGCTAAAGCAAAGGAGGCCTATAGTTCTTTAGATGTTCTGGGTTCCTCAGAAATGTCATTGATGTCTTCTTGGAGCAATCTTGGTAAGCATTCTGTCGCCACTGTTCCATGCTCTCTGTATTTGTGAATAATGGTTCTCAGTTTGGTTTCCTTGAGTCTTATAAATGGTTTAATAATCATTTCTACACTGATGGATGTCTTTGACTCCATTTTAATCTGATCTTGAATTTCTTTAGATTGTGACATGATGCATTGCAGTTTATGATTTAATAACCTACTTCATGTTGTCAGACAGTTTCTATTCATGTGATTTCTTAATTGTGGCTGGGAAAATTGAACCACATTGTTAAATCCTTAAACATCTAACAAGTGAGGGAATGATGTTTTCCTGTAGAGTCATGTTGATTTGACAACTTTCTTGTAAAACTTTTATAGTAACATTTTAGTGATGATCTGAATAAGACTGACAAAATAAACAAAATCAGAAGCAATATGTAAAGGGGGGAAACTGACTCACAGCACCATATATCCAACATCCCAATATATTATTAAAAGAAATAATCATTCTCTGTATTTGTTTCTGAATAGCAGAATGATTTTTAGTCTTCACGTTTTATCTATCAGGACAGGAATGTTCTTGTTTCCATACAGATTATTTTCAGTATGGATTCCATCCCCTCCATCCTCTTCCAGCAGATATAACAGAACTGACTGGCTTGTCGAGCTTGAAGAATTGTTTAATTTCAGGGCCCTGGCGTTTCCTGAGGTGAGGTCTGCATTGGCTGCTAATAGAGATCTAATTGATGGGCCGAGTCCCGTTTCCGTGCTCTCTCTCCTTTTATTGCGCCCTGGCGTCTGCTGTAAAATAGGTCTGTAATCAGATTCTGCCTATTCCTCCTGGAGCAGGATGAGAGCTCAGGGCTGCAGAGAAAGACGGAGATGGGGGCCAAAAAGAAAGCGAAGAAGAGAGAAAGAAATCATTATTAAAAAAGTTAAGCCTTGAGAAGAAATGCAACATACTGGTGATACTTGATGAAAGAGAGGATAGCCTACTAAGGAAACATATTGTTCTCTCTTATGGGGTCTCTTTTCTTTAAATAAACCTGTTATTTATACTGAATCTTAGTGTGGTTTAACACTCTTCAGTGACTAGCTTTCTTTTTGAAATCTGTTTGTCTTTATTGGTTTGCAATGTTTTCATATCCTTTTCCATAAATGCAAACCTACATGTTATTATAAAGCATTCATAAATGCTTCCAGCAAAATTATGTCTTTCACACTTACAACTCTAACACTGCAGTAGCTAATGTGGTTTCCACTTAATTTCTGACAATTAGTTCTCAAAGTCATTTCAGCTCCTAAACCTCAAAATAATAATCCAGAGAAGTTCTATTCTGAGCATTGTTAGTTAAAGTCTAAAAATGTAGGTGATGAGGCAGTTAATAAAGGGCACAAAACACCAACAGCTTCCATCCTGATTCAAAAGCTCTACATCGGATCCTTTATATCCACAGAGTGAGTAAAGCTGTACAGATTGTCCAATATTTTTTTTGAACAAATCTGAGTTCCCCACAAATTAGTTCTTCCATCCCTAACAATGACCTGAACAGAGGTAGAGAGACTGTATTGACTGCTGCAGGTCCCTGCTTCTCTGTGACATGTGCACCGGTGAAACACTAACCATTAAGCTTTACAACATTTAAGCAAATGGCCGAGGTTAGTAAGCAGCAGAACGGCCTTTACTGAATGTTTCATTCAATCAATTACAAGAAAGAAAACATCAACTGATTTGACTCACTAATAAAAGGAATATCTTTGAGGAGCAGGTATTTATTTCATACCTTCATTATATTCAGGGGTCACATTTTGCACAGGTACAGTTTTTGTAATCGCACAACATCCAGTAATTCAAATTAAGTGAAATGGTGAAGAATGAATGATAAGTAGAAAATAAAAGACAATGAACCCAGAACATCATTTGTTTGTGACTATGTCAAAGAATGGTGAAGAAAATACACACTACAGTAAGAGTTAGGTTACTAGTACACCGTGACTTCTACAAAAGTTTCACAGACTGATAAATTTCTCATTCTTGAAATAACATTACCTGCAGAGGCAATCAATCTTTCCTATTAAAGCAACAAGCAGATGCAGTGTGCTAAATCATCCTCCACAAACTGAAGTACAGATATAAAAAAAATGCCAAATGAGACTGTGTAATTATTTTCCAGTGATGAAACAATTCAGAGGCTCTTATGATCTTTAAGACTAGATTTGAATATTAACAGAAGATACTAACTGAGTCCTATTTGAATGAATTTGTGGACTTTTACACAACTTCTGTGAGGAGCTTACTTGCTTTGAAATCGACTTGATGTCAAAGAAATATATATATATATATATATATATATATATATATACTTTGAATTGAGTTTCTCTTTGGCAAAGACACAGAGTTTCAGGTTAATTCATCCAGGCAACAAACAAAAATCTTTTTCTTGGTACTGCATAAATCACTTCTTAATAAAGGTATTTAAAATCAAACTGATCAATGGAGCAAAACATCCTGGAAAAAGTTTGATCCAAACATAAATAAAAAATACAGTATTTATTACAGTTGTTGCAGTTTTAGAAATGGGCTTCAACAAAAACCAGAACACTGAAATATCTAATAATTCAAAATATGAACAGTCACATTAAAACAGAGTCATAAACCCGTAATCACAGTAAACTGCAAGGGGTAATGCAAAGTTATGGAATGAATGGGATGTAGTCCAAAGCAAAGACAGCATCTGTTCAGAGCAGAGACATCATATTATCCTCCACTGTCCATGTCATCTGAGAAGTACATTGATCAGCAGAATTTGTTCATATTGTATACGATACAGTACATTTGATTGTATTTGAAGCAGTGAATGTATTTGGTAGATCTATATGAAAATCCTGAGGAAAATACCCCACAGGTGGAAGTTCTCAGTTGTAAGTCAGTCGTGTCTCTTTGAAACACAACTGCAGAATCAAAGGCTCAGTGATGTTTCAGATCTTCTATGATCTGACAGAATAAAGTGATCCATAATAGCAGGTTAGATCTTAACTGCAGAACTTTGATGTGGAAGTGTCCATAGTCAGCAGGGTTAAGGCATTCAAGACTGCAGTTGTATGTATATATTTATCATTGGAAAAAGATGGTTCTGCATCTTAAACTTCATTATGAGTGTGACACCAAAGTCACAGCTGTCTGCTCAGCTTGTGGGAGGAAAATTTTGTCATCTGTACCCACCCACTGGGGTCCGTCAGGGCTCTCTGTGAATAGTCATGCAGAGTCATGACTGAGTCTGCAAACATACAACAATAATATTCCAGTTCAGTGAACCAAACATGCAGCAGTTTAAAAGAAAGTGTCAGATGACCATCAGAAGAAAAAAAAAACAATGATGTTTCCTTTTAAGAAACAAGTGGGGGAACGCCTGGTTTTTTCATTTGGACAAGTTGTCTCTCAGAAACCAAAAATAAAAATATCTGCAGCGATATTTTGGTGAGAAATAGCTATATTCTTTCTTCTCAGATCCTTACTTCTCCTTTTTCTCTTTCGTAAAGACACTTTAATTATTAGTGCAGTGTTTTGTCCCAGAAGGCCATAATGAAAGCAATATATTTCTGGGTGGAAGGAACACAGTGGTCCAAATGAGCCAAATATAGTTCAAACCTGGACTAAATGTACTGTACTGCGATGCTGCACTTCAGCACAGGTGAAGTGTTTATGTAAAAACTGAGTTTTTATGCATTTATATGTTATTGACTATTACGAAGTATCCAACAATACCAATAACAATCTTTTTAAATGAAAATTATTTCTGTTAATCCTTTTAAAACCTTTCAGATGGTGCTACACGACCCATTGTAGGCTCCAGACCCAAACTTTGGGAACCACTAAACAAATTGTGGTTTACTGAGGATTCTTCTCCGTATCTGGTAGATATGCACAAAGGCTGCAAAGAAAAATAACATCTTTACTTTTCTTTGCAGACCATGTCTAACGGTAAAGGTGAAAAACTGAAGCAACTCTCATCATATTTGGCTGGAGTTTAAGGCAAAGTTTAAAGAGGAAAGGGAAGGTCGGAGAATTCCACATTTAGAAGCTACAGAATAAGAAAATGGTGTAGGAGTGATTTAGGAATGGCTTTTTCACCTACAACATAATTATTTCATAATTACATTTAATATTTTTTGTTCTGTATATTTCACATATGATTCTTCTGCTTAATGGAATTGTTGTTTTGAAGTAGTTCTCAAGTTTTCTTTCTTCTTTCAATCCAGTTCTAGTACCATCAGCATGTGCTTCATGCCAAAAAAAAAACTAATTTAAGCTGAAATAAGAAATAAATGTATTTTCATGACTCAGTTTTCAACCTAATCAAATACCCCACAGGCCAAAGTACCATTGTGTTCATGTATCTATTCTGCAGAAAATGTCAGTCAAATCAGACTGACAGCAACAGACACAAACTGATCCTCTATTTTCTCTCTCTCCTCTATTTCTCTTCCCATCGCCTATAGCTTCCTGGAAGGCTGTGATTGGCCGGCTGTCTGGGTAGTGATAGCAGCCCTGGAGCCGAGGATGATTGATGACGGCGGGGGCAAGGCCGACACTGGCAGCATAAAGCTCCATAGACGCCTCAATAAAGAGCCTGGCCAGTGGAGAGCCTGGGCCCCTCCGCCTCCGAGGACCCACGGCTAGAGGAGTGCATGGAGAGAGGCAGAGGAAGAGAGGGAGAAGGAGAGGTGCTCTGTTGTCGGATAATCTGTTTAGCTGTTGAGCCAGCAGTCGTCTGAGGCTGGATAAGTGCAGCGACGGATGTGTGTGGGGTGAAAATAGCAGGGGTTGGCTGGTGGAGAGCTGGAGGGGGAGAAAGAGGCAGAGACGGGGGAGTAGGGGTTGGAGGGGGGCGCATAATGGGAAAAAAGGGAGGAAGATGAAGCAGAGGGGAAATGAGAGAAGCAGGCTGGCTGTTTACGCATGCTAAAAATGATCAACGAGCCAAAAAAAAGTTGACCACAAGAAAGTCAGCGATGTGACCCCTCACACTTCAACTCTGGTGGTCATGACTCAGCCAGCCAATGCATAACTGCGGTGACCTTTGGTTCAGCAGATCAATGAGACCCTGCAACGTTGGATTCCTCGGGTGTTGCATCTACTGATGTGCCTCCAGACCACATGCAGCCCTGTTGTAACCCCCATCTCACAGCACCTTTGAAAAACACAATTAGGCACCAATCTGCTCCTACCAAGCCAGCTTTCAGTGAGTCCAGCATGGCTACACGGAGTCCTGCAGACCCTCCTGGCTGGAGTTGGCAGGATGGAGGTCAGAAAGAGACGAGTGATGACAATGACGACGTCTTCACTCTGCAGGAACTGGGAGGGGTTTTGTCTGACTGTTGAAATTTTAATGTCAAGTTTAACATATTGATGCAGTTTCTGATAATAAATCTAACATGGTTTTATAAAATGTATCTGTTTGTTGTGTTTTTATTCCTGCACTGATGTGCTTGCATCATGCATCAAATCACATGAAATAAACTGGCCTAGTGTTAGTAACAAAAGACTAGAGAAATAAAAAAAACTAAACATTGTAATATTAAAATGAATTGTACTTTTCCTTACATTGAACTGAAGTCCATTTTGAAGATAATCTTAAATTGTGAATTAGAGCAAAATCCAAATCCATTTAAATTGAGTTATTTAAATTGGAAAATGAATTACATCAAATGGTTTAACATGCCATGGACTGGCAACCTGTCCAGGGTGACCCCACATCTCACCCGTTGACTGCTGGAGGTAGGCACCAGCATCCCCACATAGTAGGGATGATGGATGAATGGATGGATGGATGGTTTAACAAGCTGATTTTATTTCATTGCAGGTGTTGAATTTTATGCCAAAAACAAAATGATTATGAGAGGCTTAACAAAAATCTGAAAGACTTTTTGTTTCATAATAACCAGAGCCAGATCCATATGGAAGACTGGGACAATCCAAAGATTTGTTTAGTTCCCTTCACTGTCTTCTGCAGGGGCTTCACATCTGTTTTAGAGCTGGAGCACCATGTTTCACTTGGTCAAACCTTTCTTCACCACAGCTCTATAGATTCATATGAGGATGATGGAGCTAGAGAGAACAGTTGGTTTCAGGCTGTACTGAAAGTGCAGAGTCTGCTTGGCCTGGCAGATCCAAATTATGTTCAAGATGAGGTGAGGTCATCAGAGACGTGCACTCTGAAGAACGTAATACCCAGCTCTAATGAAGAGCTGCTGATGTACTCAGGTCTGATCTGCCAAAATAACCTTGTCCACATTAGGAGTTTGGAAACACAAGAAATATGTTAAAAAAAGAAGCTTCATGAAAAACTAAAACTGGAAATTAAGCTTTAGAAAATGCAACACTGTTTCACAAAGCTGTTTGAAAAGATAACTGATTCTCAAGATTCAAGAATAAGCCAATATGTCAAAAAATAAGTTGAAGAATTCAATATAGCAATAAAAATATGCAATACACTTAATGATAATAGAAGACTTTGAAGAAAGAAGTTGCAGTAAACAATTTTAATATATTTTATTATTATTATTATTATTATTATTATTATTATTATTATTATTATTATTATTATTATTATTATTATTATTATTATTATCTTAGACTCACAGCAAAGATGTTTATCTAGACAGACAGCTCCAGGTAGAATGATCTGATGTCCAGATAAAGCAGTGGTGATAAAAAAAAAATGAAATGCAGAAACAGATTTTATTAAAGTGAGAAGGATAAACATAGATTTGTGTTTATAGTGCGATGGCAGTGACTGACATGCTTGTTCAGGAACAACTAAAAGCTGTGTGGCATTCGGCCTCATCATCTCTTGTTAAGTTTTATAATCATTTCATGATATAAATCAACGACTCATACTATTCACTAATGAACCTAAATCTGACTAACTAGCAACAAATTGCATCTTATTGCTTTACAGCCAATTAAAGACACCAAATCAGTGTGAGCAGTTTAAAAGCAACAGATTAATGAAAGCTCAACAGTCACGTTTGTCTTTATTGATTTGTGATTAGTGAGGGTGTTCATTCATGGGGTATCTATAACTTGATTTTGGACTTGATTTTAATTGCCTAATTGGAGTAATTATTTAGCAATGGGAAACCACTGCACCTGTTCTCTTCGTCTGGAAGCTTCAGTGATGTTTGATGTTGACAAATGCAATAAACTATTATATTCAAATCATTCTTAAGAGCTAATTTAAAGTGTTATTAGTTAAAAAACACACTTGTTGAATTTTGATACTGATGACACCAGCTTTAATAGTCTGGTCTGAATTCTTATTGATCTGTTTGTCTGGAAATCCATTTGCATTCAATTTTCTATCCAAACTTTTCTATTTTAACCAGATGAGTTTAAATACTCACACTGACCTTTGTTTCTAATTACCAAACCCACAAGACATTTGTCCTTACAGCTGTCATGATTAGCCAATCTGTTTGTAGATTTCTCTTTGAAGCTCCTCAATTTGCAGCAACTATTGATTATTTTGTTTTTAAAAAGGAGATTTTGGCTACACAGCAGGCAATTAAACCCAAATCCATTTATTTTTCATAGGAGTCCAATTCTTAATAAAGAGCTTTGAATTTTCCTTCATTGGTCTGTTAAATGTTTTTTTATTTTTTTATTTCATATTCATATTACATGCATTTGAAAGGTAATGACTGCAGTTAGCCATGATCATTGATGCAACACATTAAAAGTCATTATTAAACGTTCAATATCTCCATCATTATATATGAACGTATTGATGTTTTGTGTATATAAATGCAATTAGTTGTTATATTTTGATCAAAAGGCCAATTTTGTCTTTAATGTATCAATTAAAAACTGCATGTAAACCATGGTTCATATCTCCAAATGCAGATTAATTTTGCATCCATAATATTGTCTCATTAAATGAGGTTGGAACATGGTTATCTGCAGTGTGAACACATCTATTACAGTGTATTCTCAGTCGGAGCTATTACTCCCTATTACAGCTGTGCGTTGTTGGTGGGCAGAGGTTAACAAAAGGCCAAGACAAGCCCAAGCCACTGGCGTTGGCCACACGGGGAAATGTTGGCAAGCGAGCCAGAGAATAATCATAGGCTAATCTGATTTCCAGCTCTGATAATGGAGGCTGAGCTAAATAAGAAAAATTCCAGGCAAATTTGTGCAAATGAAAAAGGATTCCTCCTGACATAATGGTATGGTGCAAGACAGCGTCTAATGAGCAATAATCTGTCTAAGAGCTTCTCTCTCTCTGCTGTTCAGGTTCTCTCTCCATCTTTTTCATTTTATCTCCCTCTCCTCCTGCTACTCTTCCTTCACCCTTCCCACTCCGCTCTAGCTCTCATCAGCTTCTTATATGTTTCTGCGAAGCTGCATGTCACAGCCCTGTGACAGATTAAATAGAGGAGAGAAAATGTCTGCAGAGCAAGTTGTAAGGACTAACATTGAGTTTTAAGCATCTTATATTCGCAATTAGCAAGGTTATCTTGGCTGGCATTGATGGTCACCATGTGTACATTCGTAAGAGTAATAATTATTTCAAAATGACTCAGAAAATTTCCAAACCAAATAAGTTCCATGACAGGTTGAAAGGTCAAAAGGATGAAACACATTTTCTTTAATATTAATTTGTATTAAAAATACTATACTGTTTATTGTACTGTTTGATAACTAGGATCCACTGGAGTTTATGTCTGATTCTATTAAAATGATTTTAAACTCATTCTTCAGCTTTCTAAACTGGAACTGCAATGAAAATATGTTGTAAGCTAAATTATCAACAAGGTATATTAAAAGAAAGTAAGAGAGCCAACACCAGCCTCATTCCTCAGTGAACGTTTGCCTGTACAAAGATCCTCAGAAGAGAGTGATGCATGCTCACTAAAAAGTTTTTGTAACTGTAGCATCCTCAACATTTTTACTAGGGGAGTTTGTATAGTGAAATGGAGTTTTATTTCAAATTTGGAGAGACTTTAGTTTACTCTCAAATAAAATATGTGTTACTTATTATTACAAAAAACTGACAACTGTCAAGTTGAACATTTTAAAAGCGACATGAAGACATAAAACTTATTCCAATTAATCTACCTTTTTTATTGAATGATTTTATGAATTAAACATTTGCTTACTTTGTTAAATATGCAATTATAAAGATGATTCTCAGTTTTCCTGGTATTCATATAGAAATGAATCCATCATTTCTTAGTGTGCTAATGTATACTCATATAAAAAATAATTTTTGTGTCTCAGTTCTTTACGTTCACTTCATAATATTTCTTAAAGTATCACATTTCACATTAATATACCAGCAGTGCATTTTTGCAGAGAAAAACCTGGAGTGCAGCAGGGCCTCATGATGTCACAGTTCAATGGCTCTATATCTGTTACAACAGCATTATTTACACAGCAGCAGCAGCTGTGAAGCAATTTTACTTCCACAGAAAGGTAACACCCTTCCTTCCCCCACTCTTCTCAACTTGGAGCTGCTGCAGCAGCTTGGTTCGCTGTTCCTGACAACTTCCATAAATTATTAGATATTTTCATATTTCAAATTTCCTCTACATTCATGCGGATCGGCTGAGGGCCCCGAGAGAAGCAAGCCTTGGGGTGTCAGCTGAGGAGGAAGTGGCTCCCTGAGCTGCAGCACTGCCACTGGCTGCCTGGCTCTATGGCCCCAGAGAACCTTGGCTAATTGAATTGCATCCCCTGATTAGATTATCCTTGCGGCAGCTTGCTGCCAATCTGAAGTATGGGTGCCTTCTATCCTACTTAACCCTTCGGCCCCCCACCCGCTGCTACAGGCTTGCACACACAACACACACGCAGACAAGGCAGAGTGCCCAATATATTCAGGGGCCATCAAAGTTGGCCAGTTTAGTTATTTTTCTTTTGCATTGTCTTGCCTTGTAAAAGCGGCCATCTTTCACCGCCTGGCCCTCACCACCGCTCGTTTTTCACCAAACAGCAAAGTCTGGCAAATGCTCAGGGTCATTGCTTCAACTTTGTTTTTTTGTTTGTTTTGCAATTTATTTCCATGTTTCAAACTCAGCGACTGTGGGGTCGATTCACTGAGGGTCTGAAAGAGCCAGAGGAAAGAGAAAATTCATAACAGAGCGCCTTACAAAAAATAACTCAGCACTTTGTTAATCTGTGCCATATAAAGTTTACAACTACAATAAAGTTGTAAAAATGCTACCTTTTTTGTTTAATTTAAGTTTTAAAATGTTTATTTAAAAATATAACTTTTTTTCCATGTTCGGGATCAACTAGCCGCATAAATATGGCAAGTCCCTCCTTGGGTACATTGACTGTTAGAGTTGGGTAGCAGAGTGATGTTAACCATTGAAGCAGTTAGAGACTTTAGATGCAATAAATAATTACTAAACTTTTCAGTTTTTTATTTTGTAAAAAATGTTACTCCATGAGTAAACCTGAAGTGTGATGAATATTTATCATTTAGATGAACAAACTGGAATCCGATCTGTTAAATTGGATTTAAGCCTCATTTGATGTTCCCTTGGTCCCTACAGCATGTTCGAGCCTTTCTTAGAGAATACTGTGATCAACTGTGTTAAAAGCAGCACTAAGATTTAACAGAACAACTACAGACACACAGAAATAGTCTTTGAGGCAAAGGTCCATAAGACTAGATGAACACATTTTAGATAAGTATGAAGAGGGTGTGTACCCCTCGTATCTGAGGAATATTCATTTTGACCCCTAAAACATTTAGAATAAAATGTTACTTAAAAAATATTACTTTGATTAGTACCGTTCACATTAAATCTAAAATAAATGTCTGCACAACATTTCATTAGAGTTTTTCTTCCGTTACATTCCACTCCAAAGATAATCAACAGTGTGATGTGTACCACAGATTAACACATAAATATGACAAAGTGTGTGGCAATCAGACTGATTGTGGTAAATATTTAAATAGCATGGTGACACTCCTGCATAATGCTGCTTGATGGAAGCAAGGTTTTTCATCCATGTGATGAAAAACCTTGCAAATGGGAGAATCAAGAAGGAACATGTTTTCAAGGATCACCTAGATTTTCTGACCCATGATGATTATTGTTTTATATCCCAATTTAGACTCCCTAGAGTATTGCTCTTGGATCTCCATGCAGAACTGGGTCCAGCATTGGAAAGACCAACCTGCTGGAACCAAGCCATCCCTGTTCAACTACAGGTTTTAACTATGCTGGCATCTCTGGCAACCAACTCTTGCAAGCATGAATTAGCCAACTGGTGTGTGCTGAACATAATCAACAATTAATTCTCTTTCTGAGGCCACTTTTAGGAACAACATAGGTCTGTGAAATTATAAGTCTGCTGAAAGAAAAAAAATTGCTTGTGTCTCGCAAGCCAGATGTTAGCCATTTATTTGTGTCAATCTAAAACTCTGACATCAGGTGACCTAGATGTTCATGCTTCAGATATTTCCCTATACTGAGTTTAGCCTACAAACATAATCAGTACAACACTCCTAAGAATGGTTGTAAACTGCATAAAGACAGAGGATTGTTGTAATGACGTGCTGAAGGTGGAGTGTCAGAATACAGACCACTACAAGAAATCTTTCTTGCCAACAGCCATCACCATCTTCAATAACTTTTTGAAGAATCTGAATTAATGAGCTATAACGACATTTAATTTCCCTTTGAGATTAATAAAGTATTTCTGAATTTCAATTTGAATGAAGTACATTCATACAAATTTCCAGTATTACAAAGGGGTTTGCTGTACTGCGATTTATTCCAATATAATGGTGCAACCCTAATACATGACGCCATATTGTTTCATGAGAGAAGAGTCTTACTTGTCGAATCCCTCCTAAGAAACCATAATTGTATAAACATTTTCCAAGAAATGGTCATGAATTTGAAATTTTATTAATTGTGAGACTGAGATGGAGCATCTGGGTTTTCTGCAATTTCTCTGAACACGCCTGGAGCATGGGGGGAGTCTGCTGTAAGGTCAACTCCTGGGGAGATTCTTATGATAAAACCGTTCAATTAGTTCAATAATGGACACCAAACCAGTTTGGCCTTAATGTATTTCCCAAATCACTTATCACTGATATAATTTCTTCCTGTCATTGTGTTAGCAGCAATCTTGATGGTACAGGAGCAGATATTTTGACAAATTTCTGTGGAGCAAATTACCTTTGCTGCTAGTGAACTAACCCAAGCATTTAACTGCCAACATATAGTAGCTGCTTCACACACTACTGATTTCTGTATTTGCATTATGGTTGAATAAATATGTGATATTCTGTTTGCTTGAGGTTGTGTGTATCTAATTATACATACAGACCAGGTGAGAAACAGATTTTATTTTTTGTGTATCACCTTTATATCCAACAAACATATAAAAAGTTAGTTTTGGAAAGAAATAAAAGAAAAATGACAGTAAGCTTAGAAAGGAAGAGTTGAGGACTTAGATTTTATAGTTTATGTTAGGGCTGAGTGGATTTCTATGTTACAGTCGGACCATTTTAGAGACAGAAGTCTTTCAAACATCAGAGTTGGTCCCATGACCGCTCGCTGACTTCACACACCTCCCTTCTTGACGACAGCATCTGGGGCATGTCATCTCGTGCATTGCCACATTTCAGTTTTGGGCCAATGCATAACCCAGATGAATATAAGTGTTCGCTGAGGAAAAGTCATGTTCTGATGTAATTATCATCTATTGCTTCCTGTAATCGCATCAGATCTCTTTTGAACAATAATCTCATGTTGAGCGTCTGGAAGTGGAGCCCTCCTCCCTGTTTATTGTTCTCCACTCCGGTAAAGCACAATTCAATTGAGGAGTCTGCTATTAGATTTTTAGCTCTGTAGAATAACCCGAAATCGTATTTTTGCTGGAAATTATCAATACATCTTGGAGAACAAAAGGAAAAAGACACAGAGCAAAAGTAGACCCTGGGTAGAGAGAGGAGGGATGTAATACAGCAGATGAAAGATGAGCAGGAGTAGAATAAAAGACTTTCACCAACTGGAGAAGGGCTTTATTGACATGCCGGGGTCAGATGTATATGCTACAGTTTGCAAATCACATCAAAACTGTAAAACACTGCTCTTCCACAGTAGACACTTTATTGTGTCTCTGGTAAATGTGGTAAGTAAGTGGGTACATACTGAAATGAGGAAAGGAGGAAGTGTACAGTTGAAGAAAAAAAATCAACAGAAGCTCTGCAAACAATAAAAAAGGAGGACATTTGTTTTTGTGCTTTGGAATATTACATTAACACTTTCCTAAATTTAGAAAAGCACTATAGACATGCCAGACAAGAAAATCTTTCAACATCTAATGAGACAAAAAGTAATGCAGAAACAGCAACAGTTCATAGTGGCCAATGAGCAAAAATATACAGAAAGAGGCAAGAAAACTAGAATTAGAAAAACTGTAGGAAACCTGTGCAAATATTGTCATTGAGATATAACATTTTGCTTGTAAATGTTACCAGAATGTGAACTTTGACAATTTTAACTCCAAAGTTTCTGCTGTTTGCGTTGAGGTCATGTTCCAAGTTGGGAAAGAAACTAGTCTCAGAATAGTTGCAAATATAAATAAAACTACAAATGTTGACAAGAAATGTTTGACCAAAATATAAAAATAAAAAAGACAATATACTATATACAGTGCTTTGCAAAAGTATTTGCATCCCTTGAATCTTTTTCATATTTGTTCACATTGCAGCCACAAACTTCTGTGGGTTTTACTGAGATTTTGATTCAGTTTAATTAAGTTTATTTATTTATAACCAACTTACAGTAAATGTTGTCCCACTGCACTTTTAATTTAATTTAATACAAACAGATCTAATTTATAGCCATAAATATACAGAAAAAAAAATCCAATTGAAATTCAATACATTCCAGTTCAATACTAGTTATTAAGCATTTTCTCTTCAAGTAAATGTATAAAATTAAATCTTTGCTTTGTCTGCAACTCCTCATCCAGTGCAGGCAGCTACAGTAGAAAGCTAATTGCTAATCTTGTAGCAGTCGTTCACATGTGGCAACAGTGGAAAGAAAAATGCCATTTTACCCAATAGAAACATTTTCAGTAATGCCTTTCCTCTGAACCTTCTTTACACAATGACCAGACTTGAGAGGTGGACGAAAAATAGATCCCCCTCTCTGAGATACAGATCTCTGCAGATTCTCCAGAGTTACAACTTCCCTCTTGGCTGATTCTCTCATCAACACTTTACTTACACCAACCCAGATGAACAAGCGTTCCACTAGTCCTTAAATGCATCATTTATTTGTGGATATATGAGAACCTGGCAGACCTCGGAAAGTTTGCTGTCTGTTTCAAAAGTTTACATGCAAATGCAATTTGGTCCATGCATGTAAGGTTGATTGAGTGTATATGTTTTACATTTTTCAAGCACATTGGATGAAATGTCTTAGTTCAAATGTTGAAGTCTTAAGAAAACTATTCACCTATTAAATTCGTAATGCATTTTGTTGTAGAGCTGTTTTGATAAGATAGCTTTGTGTCGGGTTGAGGATACTAGGCTATCTTTGTAGCTACCCAAAGTTTTACAAAAATGTTTTTATTTGACTCATATTTGTAGCTATTGCAGGGATAGTTTCACTAGATAATCAAGAGCTTACTTTTACAAAAACAGCTCAGATCTGGAGTGACTCCAGGATGCTGAAGGCCTGTTATAACAAACCAAAGCTCCCTTCTCTGACTAACTTTCTGAAATGTATCATATGATTTAACATCTTCACTGGCTAATGGGCTCAGTTTGAAAAAAAAAAAAGAGCCTTGCATATGTCTTCAGCATCTAATGTAAACTGCACTCAAAATCAGCAATTACAAAGTGCTTTACTAAGTGCAGGCAGGAGGCACTAAAAGAACTGAAGTGAAAACATCACAAGCCAACATCAGCTGATCTTACATCTTATTATTTCCAGAGTGGTTTTCCCTCAAGTACCTCCAAACAAGAAATGTTATCTGAGATGGTGCACATCTATGGATCTTCCTCTTCAGAGGAGGATAACTCACCTGACAATGGAAGAATGTGTGGCAGAGCACAGTAAGCCAGCAGGAAGAAAACTGAAAGAACCACTGAATCATCTTCAGACTCCTGAATGGTTTTATCCCGTCCTTTGATGAGTTATGAACTCCACTATAATTTGGTGTTTCACATCAGCTGTCCTCCTGTAAGTAACAACAAATTAATTAATTCAATTAGAAGGTGCATTACAGTGAAGGAAAGTAGTACTACAGTACCTGGTCATAATTTAAATCTTAAAATGTATATGTACATGATGCTTTTACAACTTTTTAAAATTGATTATTGGTGGTTAGCACAATCACTATTTATCTGTATTACTATGCTTTTTCTAAACATATTAAAAATACCAAGCTGTAGACAATTATAACAATTTCCACCTCACACATTTGAACTTTGCACTTATATAACAGTTAATAAACCTTGAACATACATTTCTGCTTTACATGGTTCTTTTATGCAGCTTAGTGTTTTCTTGTGAGAAAATTCATTTACTCCATTAAAGATAAAACAAAAATATTATTTTTATTCTAGTATATGCTTTATGTACAATGGCATAATGATTCACATTTAGTAATCTAATTATAACTAATAAGAGTTAGAGTAACTTTAATAAAAGTTTTATCTATAAAAATAGGATTTTTTAAAAATGATTTTGAAAGATATCCTAAATAGGACAAGAATTGCATTTTGATACTCTGCGAGATTAAAAACCAAATCCATAAAACTTTTCTTGTGATATTTGCACCTTTGAGTAAAGATTTTTTTTATTTTTATTTTTGCATGAACTTTTACTTTTACTTACTTTCTTGTACAGCTGATGTTAACATGTCACATAGCTTAATCTAAATGTTTGGCATCTATGTTAATTGTTTATCATCACACAATTAAATGAGTGGTGTTATTTTGATTAAAAAAATAAGCTTAACAGTTTTTTATATTTTAGGTAAATTATGTCAGGGAAGTCCAACACTACAAAATAAAAATCATATTTTGATAATAATGCAGGTCACACACTGTTTGTATTTGACTATTCTTTACAAGTAAAGACTGACTGGGAGCGAGAAATCTGCTCACCTGTTTC
The DNA here is from genome assembly GCA_903066815.1 of Brachyrhaphis roseni. Taxonomy (NCBI): domain Eukaryota; kingdom Metazoa; phylum Chordata; class Actinopteri; order Cyprinodontiformes; family Poeciliidae; genus Brachyrhaphis; species Brachyrhaphis roseni. The sequence continues at coordinate 60,388 of CAEFZY010055455.1, read as the reverse complement.
TGTCGCTTCAGGATGTTGAGGACGTTGAGGCAGGAAGACTGGACGAGCTCCCCGCCTCCCTCAGCAGCCGTCCATCCATCCAGCCAGCTCTCCTGAGTCACTTTTCATAATTATTGAATTACATTCCTGGCAACCCATTAAGCAGGACATTCTCTTCTTAACCACCTGCTCTTCCCCCCTCCTCCACCCCATTTTACGCCATCAATCTTTCAGCGTTACCGGAGCCCCTAAAAGCTTTCTGACTGCTCTATAATGGGGGACAGCACAGGGTCAGGGGTGCTGCTGGACTGTGTGCTCAGGAGCAGTGATGCCTCAGCATTCTGGAGGGGAGCGAGGCAAAGGGACGGGTCGCCGCAGTGGTGTGAGGGGGCACAGGGGTCACTCTGCTATGTGGCTCGAATAGGTCACTGATTGGACCTTTGGCTGGAAACAACAGGAAGAAAAAATATATAGTTTATATGACTTTGTGCATACGCGCTGTTGTTCTCCTTAAACGAACACTCAGTAGATTTAATTTTTGTGATAATGGGCTGTAATTCATTCTTCCAGGTGAGGAAAACTTTCCTCCTTCTACCTCAGCTGGTGATTCACTACATTTCCCAGAATTCCTGCTGTCTCTGCTGCTGTAGTTGAAGGATTAATGACCACTCTCCCATGTTAGGTTAAAAATGATGGAGATAAACTTTAGGAAAATATATTCTTTTTTCCTTGTGTACTTTTAGCTTTATGCATGTGTGTTCTGATTCTCACCACTTCTAGAGGGATTCCTTACAATGCAGTATTAATTCAAGGTAAATCATATTTTCCCTGATAAATGAAGTATGTAAAACCAGCAAACCAAAATCTCCAATACAAACTGCAGATAACCTCTGCATAGACTGCCAGTTTAAAAACCTAAATGATCATTTACCAAATGTTTTACATAACAGCTGGTGGGTTTTACACTTTAGGCCAAAGCATTGTTAGTAATAATACTCCTTTTGGTCTTCATATATAATAAACAGCAAGCTGATTTATACTGTGCTGAGAAGTAAATTGAGATTTTTAGAAAACAAATATAGTTGTCTTCAGTTGCACTGTATCAGAAATTTTACTCAATGAACTTCAACCATGATATTTTCTAATCTCAAATATTTTTTATGAAATGGATTTCTTCTGAACGCACCAAACATTCCTCATGCTTTAGCAAACTTTTTTTTATTTGGTTGACCTCATGCCCTCTGCAGCAGAGCGGCCGGACAGTTGGCCCAAAATCCATTTATTTTCCTTTAGTAACATGTTCAACAAAGGACCTGATAAATTGAGCTGTGATTAACTAAGATGAATAATGCCAGTTGACTGATTAACTTTTACCAATCAGCCAGGAAGGAAGACATTTCAGAAAATTTATTCTAATGTATTTAGGTAAAGAAAAAAAATCTAATTCAAGATAAAGAAAAAAATATTGAGTTTTATGATCATTATATAAAAAAGCATTGGGGAAAAGTCTTCATATGTCTTGAACTTTTCTCTGTTCGTCACATTACCACATACTTCTGCATTTTTCATTTGGATATAATCTGATAAACCATCAAATAATTGTGAAGGGGAAAGACAATTATTTTTGGTTTTTAACATTTTTACAAATAGAGCAGTTTTCAGTAGTTTGAGGTTTTATTCAGATCTCTGAGTTAAAACCTTGAAGATCCATCTTGTATCAAAATACAGTTGCATGTCTTATGTTGCTTCCAGCTTTTTACATCTGGAGTACATTTCTTTGCCAATTCTTCTTTGCATAGCAGTTCAATGTCAATCAGATTGGATAAAGTGCATCTATGAGGTTCATTTTCTAGTCTAACCACAGATTCTAATGGGATAGATTTTGGTTGGCTGTTATTATAGAGGAGTCTGCTATAAGCTAAACCACTGCATTATATTTGTGGCTGCATGTTTACTGTTATTGTTTTAATTCAGGGTGAATTTCCTCCCCTATTTAAACTCTTTAACAACTTCCAACAGATTATATTCCAGGGTTACCATGTATATTTAGCTCCTTCCATCTGCCTATCAACTCTATTCAACTTCTCTGTTCCTGCTGAATAAACCCAAAAGAATTTTTTTCTTAACTTTTTTCCTTTCTCCTTGGTTCTGCATGATGTCTTCCATAAATACCAAATTTGTGGAGCACACAATTAATAGTTGATGGATTGAACAGAGCACTGTAAGGGGCTGAGAGCTTGTGATCTTATTTTATATCCTAATTTTGATTTAAAAATCTCCACAACTTTATATTTTACCTGCTTTCCTTAGTCTTTTTAAAGCTGTTTACTCATTAAGGTTCCCTAACAAATTTCTGACACTTTCACAAAGCAGTTAGTTTCATGTTGAGGTTATATTACACACAGATGAAGTCTGTTTGTGATCTCTGAAGCCAGTTGGATGTAATGGATTTCATTTAAAGGTAGCAGAACAAAGAGCACTTAACAAAAATTCACACCACACTTTTCAGATCTGTATTTGGAAACAAAAGTTAAAACCATTACTTCCATTCCACTGTAAAACCACATGCCACATGCAGTGTGTTGGTCTACGATTCAAAAAATAAGTAAAATACCTTAGAGTTTGTAGCTGTGATGTAAACAAATCTCTCACTGCTCAACAAAACAATCCCAAAGGTCAACAGTTCAGCAGGAGACACAAACTTTTATGATTAAATTGGGTGGATACACTACTATGAGTCCACATCTTCAAATAAACACAAGAAACATATAACCCTATTATTCTTTATCTTTAAATTGCCATAGCACACTTTCATAACTGCCCGGATTGTGAATTCTCAGCCCTGAGTTCTCCAGACTTTATGTTCTATTGCAGTTTGGCATTATTTAATAAATGTGTTCATGTAAAGTAAAGAATGAGTAATAAAAAAAATCTAAAGAAAACTTTACCCCACATGACTTCGAGATAAATTACATATTTTATGGGTGTATTGAATGAGTTTACAGAAAAACTGCACCACATTATTTTCCACTGTTCTTACTACTGGATTATACCTCAGCTGGAGATCAATGGTAAATCATTTATTTACCTTTACTGGAGCTATGATAACATTTAGGATCTGTTACAGGTTATAAAATACTAAAGAGACTTCTAGATAAAATGCTAGAAAGTAAACATAGGGCACACAGAACTGTTTCTTTTGAAATTAAATCTATCAACTCAGTTTATAATGCACACACCTGGTGTTAAAGTGGCTCTGAGTCATGTTGCAACGGTTCTTCCTTCATCAGTCATCATATGAACACTGGGAGCATCATTCAGAGCCTTCTGGTATTTTGCCTTGCATTGTTTTTTTCACTGTGATCTCCAGGAGACTCCACTCAAGTCGATATTAAGTGAATAGTAAGGTTAGCTTTGTCTTTACCCTGCTGGCTTATTGACTCACCTGTCAATACCACTGCAGGCAAAATCTATAAGACCTCCGAATGTTATCTCAACATTTTTTTGTATGTTCCATGTCTGTATATGGCTTTCAAAATAGTTAAATGAGAAATAAATCTGTATTGCATGTGGCTAGAGATGATGAAGATGATGATAATTTATTTCAGACAGACATTTCACCAACAAAACAAAACATAATAACAATAAAGACTTTCATATTTCTAAGTGTAAATACAATACCTTACTATCAATTTTACATACTCAAATACATGTAAATACACCTCTTATTTGGTGACTGTGAGTCTGAAAAGGAGTATGATGAAGTTTAACTTATACAGAAAAGGGTTTGAAAGAGTAAGGACGTTATGAAAATGAAATATTGACTTTTTCTTTATTAAAATGCACACAAACTCACATCAGTTCATTCTCCAAAGGAGAGCTTTTAGCTTAGACTTCTTATTAGGGTTGTGAATTTATGCAACATGGTTCTAATGCTACATTTTGCTGCAACATATTCTCTCTGAGCCAAATGAGTATTTAAAATATGGTGGGCCTTTGGCAAATATTTACCAGAAGCTTCTAGTAACACTTGCAAGCAGCCCTTTATGGACACTAAAAAGCCCAAACTCCAATATTTCATTAGCAACCAACTTCAAGGAATTTAATTTTTTTAGTTAATATCTTAAAACAGTGAAATCATTGTATTTATTTCAGTGTTATACCACAAAAAGGAATTTTATCAAGTCAAACTAAATACAAAACAGTTCTAATTCTGTGGTGTTACTATCTAATATAATATCAATTCAAAACTCTACCATCCCTAGACAGAAGGATCACAGCAGTTAGTCTGTCTGTGCCTTCAACACAAATTGGTCGCATCCTGCTGAAGACAGAGAACTGGACTTCAGCCACGTGTGGTTTTATGAAAATAGAGACACTTCTTAATGGAACAGGTTGGAAAAGGATTCCTGTTTAGTGTATTATCAAACTTCCACTGCTGAACCGATGATGTTTGTTTACATGTTTAGAAAATACAAATACAGTGCACATTAATGCACATTACTGTAAATATGCTAGCTTAGTCCAAAAGGCTAATTTGCTGCTATAGTCTCTGGATCAGCTGACATAAGCGCTACAGGGATTAAAATACAATGAGCATGTATTAAAAAAAATATATATATAATACAGTTTCAGTCACAAATGATCATACATTTGACCATCCCTCAACCATAGTTTTGATTGAGTGTGCTGATTAAAAGCAAACAGTGAATTATTTTTCAACCTATCTAAACATTTTGATTCACTGTGAACCGTAAAGCTAAAATCTGCACAGCACTGTATCAGACAGGACATCTACAGTGTCCAATCAGTGGCCGGGCAGAGGAAAGTCTGGGCCTCCCTCCTTGGGCTCCACTTACACTTGCAGACACATCATCTTCATTTTTACCTCCAAGAATTTCCAAAGAAGCCGCTTAGCATGTTTTTTTTCTACGTTGCTGTACTTTTGAGGTACCTAGTAAGATTTTTATCTTCAGTGAACCCAGTAGGAAGTAAATACAGGTTCTCACAAGGAAAGTGCTTACAAGTAAACAGTATGGGTGTGCAAAGCGGGGGGAGGGGGGCTGGTAGGTGTTATGCTTCACCTCACAGCATGTTGTTCATTACCTAATGCTCAGATCCCAACACATATTATTCATCTTTGACAGCTTGAACACTTTGCATAAAGCACACACTCTTAAACACACAGATGGAGCCACCTCTCTCTGAGGACACACACTGATGTAATGCATTACCTGAGTAGAAACAGCTAACCTTGTTCATGCCGAGTATACACCAAAACTTCACTGCATCTAAACTTAATCCCTTTCCTTGACCCTCTGTAGAGAAATTTTAGTTTCAGTTTTGGCTCCATGTTTGTTTAGTAAATAATGACAGTACATATTGTAAATCTGACCTATAAATGACTGAAAACCATTTTTTAACATTACAATACAATAAACTAACATTCTGGGAACAAACTGTTCCACTGCTCAAATGCGTAGAAGCTGAATACAAAAGTCACCTTGCAAGCCACACTTTATCATAAGCTGCACATAAGCATGCACATTCAGGACGTATGAGTAATGAACACCTTAATAACACCTCCAAGTTTTCCTCTTGTTCTCTCTGCTGGCTGTTTAAATTCACATCCCCCTTTAACGTCTCTCTAATCTGATTACTGTTGGGCTAATGGCTCTCCTTCTGCTCCTCCCAGACACTCTGCCCAGACCTTGGAAAACACACACACAGAGGCAAACAAACCAACACTGGTTGTTTGGGGCGTATGTTGGTGCAGAGACGGTACATCTGCAAAGTAAGGCCGAGGGAAAAGAGCTGAGGGATAGAGAAAAAAAAAAGAAGTTGGTGTTTATATGCATAGGGGTGAGTGTTTCTAGGGGTGAGGAGGGAGACGGGGAGTAGACCAGGAGCATCTCACTCCAAAAGCGCTCCCTTCACTCTCCCTTTCTCTGCCTCCCCCCTCCCTTTAGCAAATCTATAGGGAGGGAAGGCAGAGACAGGTGCATTTCTCCACAAATTGAGTTAGCCAAGACATGCCACATCCAATTGGACTAAATTGATGTGAGAGTTTGTGATGTCTGCCGTGGGTATTACAGCAAAGGTCAGTGTGCCGAGACAATGACATCAATCTGGTCCACGTGGCCGAGTGCTGGGCCCCCACCAGCCCCGTGATTCAGATGCAAACCTGCAAACACAAGCAGAGGGATGGAGAGGGGCGGGATGAATGCTGGTTGCAAACTGGTGGGCATTTTGTGATTGCATTTAAACGGACAATGAACGAGATTTCCACGCTGTCTGAATGACAGGACACATGCCCACCAGATATGAAATTATGACAAAAAGGTGTCTTCCACAAAAATGTCTGATACAGCTGTGGCTACAACGTAGCGGGCGACCGTTAGTGGGTTAATGCATCGGTGAATGACTGAATGTAGCGCTCCTGGACCACATAAAACATTATACAATTTATATATAAAAGCAAACTGACATGATGTTTTACTATAGGAAGTGAAAGCAAAAAATACTATGTGTGGTGAAGGTCCTCTGTTTGTTGCCATTACTCTTAATTGTATCACTTTTTTAACATTTCTTTTGCAGTTATGTTCAGACTTTTAATAATCATTTTAGTTTGTAAGTTGTAAAAATATGTTAAAAACTAATGACATTATATTGGAATGCCAAACTTGGGCATTCCAATATACATACTGGAAAACTGAACGCACCCATGAATGGTCCCTGTTTCCTATTTTTGAGTCATCAGGCAGCGTTCAAACAAAAAGTCCTTCTCCAAATTCTTACCACATTCAAGTTTTCTTAAGTTTCTAGCTCAGTGCGTGTCTACTGCTTTAGGAGTTCCCAGACAGTTTGCACCTTTAGCTTCATGGCTTCATCACAGCTGCACTCCACCAGATGTCATTACTGCAACAATAATCTTCAGGCCATTGTCACTGGAAGCCATATCTGCTTTCATACTGTGTGTGTTTAATTTCACCCAAAAGATGAAAAACTCTTCATGTATTCAAATTAATACCTAAAAAAGTATATTTTCTTTTTCATTATGTTGCAGGTGCTTCATGTGGTTTTATTGTGTCTTATGCTTCACTTTAACATATCTACATACATACTAGCTGCATCCAACTATTAACCAATTCTTGTCATGTCTTCTTGTTTCTTTAACTTTGAGATGTTACTCATATACAGGCCGACATCATTGCCAGTTCCTCCAGTGTTATTCAGCTTATGAACACGTACTGCCGATCAATTTCATATCTAACACAAGTAGTGGTATTTTAAGGTTACTTTGATTTAACTCTCAGAAAATCCAATATAAACTTCATCAGACTGTCACCTCTGCAGAGCCCTGCACACCCAGATTTCAGGGGCATGGCTTTCATCACACCTTTATTCAGAAAGCCATTTTCTCTATCGCATTAGTTTTATTGCTCCATTTATGGTTCCCTCTGTCTTCTCGCTGGTGCTCTATATGAGCCCAGGGCTATTGGTTTTCATTGGGATGCTTCTCAGTCTGGACCAGGACCAGGCCGGGCCGATCAGTTTCCCCTGATGATAATTCCTATGAAATTTATATGAACAGCTGAGTCCAACTCTTGACTTCACAAACTCACTCTCTCAGTGGAAACTGACACCTGAAACAGTAATGTAACAGGAAGATAAAGAGTTTTTGTAATTTGTTTATGCATTTTTCCAAATGTCTCAAGTTAAAGATGACAATTAGACATTTCAGCCAAGCTCAACTTAATAACATGTCCTTTTGAGTGACACAAAAGTTTGCAGACACAGATCCAGGGCTTTTGAAAACAAACTAAGCCTGGTTTTCAAGAAATTCACTAATTTCAAAGTAAACAACCATCCAATCTGAACTGATTAGGGATATCATCTGGCTTCTTCAACAAAGTTTCCTGGAACACACGGGATCCAGGAAGGAGGTGCAATTCATCGCCTGGAATCCCAGACCAGAGATTTGTCTGAGAGGCAATTTACTGCCATTTTCTAGGGGGGCTGTGGCCTGATGCATAAACATTGTTCCTAATATGCCAATTCATCATCAAGCAGCTGGGGGATTCTGGGTGTGTTCTGATCAAATTTGCACCCGGCGATGATGAGGGGCGTGTTAGTTTTGCTGCAGAAAAGTGCAGATCCAGCTATTTGTCACGTCAAGCTTCCACAGGGGAGGCAGAGGAGGGATGATGCACGGCATAGAAACGATATAGAACAGAAGCTCAGAGAGGCACCATCTAGTTTCAGGCAGCCAAGACTGCTGGCATCATATTTTAACCACTTGACTTCTCTTTCTCCCAGAGCGAGCAATATATGGTCTCATACAAAGATTCAGTATTAGAGGACAAAGTCCTACAAGGAATTAAAAAGCTGGGTGTAATTTTACAGTCACTTGTGATTTTGAGGTTATAATTAGTTGTAATTCTGTTGATAAATCAGTGATTTTTTTTTGTCAAGAATGAGTGACTGTCATGATCTGCAACATTTTGGGTTTTTATGTATTCCTAAGTTTGTTTTTCTTTTAGCATTTTTCTGTTTTGTTAGTGACAGTTTTATGTGTTCCTGATTTAATCCTTACCTTTCCTCAGTGTCTCCTCAGCCTGCACTCTGCAACAGTCTCTCTCTCATAGGCTCATTAATGCACCTGTCATAAGAATCTGACATGGGTCACGTGTGCAAAAAATGTTACATTTGAGTCACCTTTGAATGCAGTGTGAGTGTAATCTAAATAATGCTGTTTATTTAGATTACACTCTAAATAAACAGACTAAGAAAGAAAAAAAAATCTCATAATGTTGGAAAAAAAAAACATTGCTCCACATGTAACATGGGTTACATGTGGAGGAAAAAAAAATTTTGCAGGGACCTTACACACAAATAGAGAAATGTGGCATAGCATATCATCCAAGAAAAAATACTTACCACAGTTAGGTCTTCAAAACTTGACTAGTCACAATCTTAGAATCTTGTAGTTTAATGGGAGATGATGTCATATTGAACTGCTAATACAAAATCCCAAAACATCAGATTCATTTTTGAAAAGCAGATTCAGAAAAAACGGCTCGAAGCAAAGAAAACTTTGACACAGGCATTCAGACAAAACTTTTGTGAGCAAAACAACTGATGAGGTCATAAGCTACTCATGAAATCTCAGGAAACCACCTGAGGAGAATAAGAGCTTGAAAGGACATTTAAAAGGAACATAAATGAAAAGCTGTTCATGTGCACTACACCATATTCATGGTATAACTGACAATATTAATTTGACTTCAGCAATTTGAGTGAAATACGACTGCTGTAACTAGTGATACAATAGTTCTGGCTTAAAAATTTACTACCAGAAAACAAGTCATTCAAAACCAATTAATCAGTAAAAAACAATACAATAAATAAATTAATAATTGTAAGAAAATTTTTTATTTATTATTTACTTTCCGTGTTAGCCCCTTCTGCCCCCCAGATGTGTGTAGTCACAGTTAAAGATTGCTACCCATATCAGACATAGATCTTTAAAATAGATCAATTAGTATTAAAGGCAATAAAGTTTTATTTGCTCAACAAGTCAATGATCCCAACCACAGCGTATCTAAAAAAGCAAAGACAAATTAGTGATTGATTCTGGGGACACAGAGGAATCTCACACAGGATTAGGGTCGTCATCAAAGTTCACTGATTAATTGAAAATCTGAAAAATACAAAACATATTTCATCAGATGCAGCCCTCAATCAAAATCCTCAGGGAAAACAGTTGCAAAAGGTAAATAAAGAAATGATGGCTTTGTATTTAGTTACTGTTCACATGTATTGATTTGATCCAGAACACTGAATCTGTCTCATCCGGCTCTGTGGTGCACCATCATCCTTCAGAGCCCAGACAACGCCTTCTGGGAACAGGAAGTGAATCAGTGGACAGACCCACTCTGATAGCTCCCATCTGGCTGTTCTTTAAGACTTCCATCCAATCAAATTAGGTTTGATTGATCAACAAGCTCTGCCATTGGGTGGTGGTCATGGCAATATAATTTACCCTCCGCCGTCAATATAGATAGCTGTTCTTTGGAAGACCAATGATAAAAGGATGAACATAAAATTCAAGAGTTTGCATTCCTTGTCTAGCATGCAGCTCAGAATGTTCAGGTTGTTTCTGTTGAGGAGGAACTGTGCAAAATCCCAAATTAAAGATGAAAGATTCTGTTGGTTCATTTTCATAAAAAGATCCACTCATCTGGAACAGAGCAGAGCAAAGATGTCAATGTACGATCCAAATGAATGACAGGATTTCATTTTTACCAGGAGAAAACAACCTAAAGCAACATACTGCCCAACTAGTGCAGGCATTGCATGTTTTATCCATTCATTCATCCCACAAGTGTCAGAATAAAAATCCCAAAGCCTAAATTAATTCTGTATCATTATGGTTTCCAAAGTGTGACTGGTGTTTCTGGAATTAAGTAATATAAGTCATGTTGGAAATAAATTCTCCAAAGTATAAAAATAAAATAGAAGTTTGTGGAAAGGAGATTAAGTAAACAACGTAAAAACGTTAAATAAAGGAAAATAAAATTTGACATTAGCAATAAAAAGCAGCAAATGGATTAGATTTGGAATTGTTTATTACAAACTTGTTCGCTTTACTAACTGCAGATCAGCCTCAATGACTCCTGCAAATCAAACATTTAAAAAGTAAAACTATTAGGAAACCAGTAATCTATAAAAGAAAGACTGAAAGTTTTCTGGTACATCCATAAACTTTCAGGTGAACCTGAGGAGGAGACTTGACCTGTGTGGCAGGTGAATGATGTCGAAATACTTCACAAAATATTTGTTATAGCTATTTTTTTGTATATATTTTCCCTCCAGATATGAATTCAACTTTTCTGATACTATTAAATTAGCATTGTTACATCACCCTCTATTCCCAGTTAACCAAGTGTGTCACTGATAAGTTAATTAACGGCTCTGACATCTCATTTGTATAAGAAACAATATATTTGAGAAGCCCTGTTGTTGGCTCTCATTGGGTCCCCCCTCCCCTTTTGACTATATGGAAATCATAATTCATATGAGCTGCCTGATGGTTTATGCAGATGGAGGCTGCAGGCAAAACAGTTTAATGCGCAGCCACGTGTTCAGTCATAACACAAGTGAGGAATATGAAACTGGGAGAGAAAGGAGGAACCACGAGGCGAGGCAAATTAGCAGCTTTAGAAATTGATAGCAGGTGTTTACATGCGGCATTTTTGCATATTATTATATGGAAGCAGGAGGGGTGTAATAAACATCACAAAGCCTTGTATCATAATCAATATAATACACAATGACCTTGACGTTGCATGATGGATTGGGGGACACGGACTACTGTAATTGCATCTCCTTTCCTTCTTCTCTTTGTCCAACCCTTTTTCACGTTTTTTTGGCGTAAAACGGCGCTGCGTCGTGCTCTGTGCGCTGCCTCGTCGCCTGCCGCTGAGATGACCATTAATCGCTTAATTCCAGTAAACCTACGTGCGCACAAAGAGCCGCTGTCTTCCCCTTAATGCATGTGTGATTAAGCTTCTGGGCAGGCCACACGGCATTATTAGCCAGCAGGTCCTTGTATAGAGGGCCAAATGCCTTCAGGGGGCCCGAGGGTGGTGTGTGTGTGGGGGTGGCTGTGGAGGCAAGTTAATGACACTGACCCTCACTTCCCCAACAGCTATTCAATTCAACAATAATAACGGGTCACGCATCTGATTTATGGGGTTGGGGATAATAATTGTCAACTGCTAATGTCGGGGTGGGTGCGGAGAGGGGGGTAGGGGGGTAATGCCAGTGGACTATGCTAAATAAAATATGCTTTGACCCCACTGGGGGTGAAATGCAGAAAAAAAAATGACAGATGATGTTTCAGTCACCCCTTCCTCTCAAAGCTTGTTGCAGCCAAACGGAGTCCAAACCCACAATGCTTCGCTGTTTGTGTGATCTGAACCTTCAGAAAGGACCCGCAGCCAGGCTTCCAGCCGGCAGCCTCACGGCCTGCATCTCTCCATCCCACCGCCCTGCTCGGCTGCAATAAATTAATAACAACCAAACAATGTGTCGCGGAGAGGCGGATTCGATTACTAAGTTTATTTACAGGGAAAATCTCATGAAGGCCATTGACCACCGTTAAACAGCGCGGGATGAAACGATGACAAGAACCCCGATAAGAATTTAATTCCATCTCATTTCAGACGATTTTATGAATCAAATTCTTGAACACTGGCAAGAGATTTAATGATCGCATCTTAGCGAAATCTTATTTCAGAAGCGGTCGATGGCATTTCTCTGCGTTAATGTCGACTTAGAGGTTGGAGTAATTTAGTAATTGATTCCTTGCCTGGCTCTCGCTCGTGCCAAGGCCGCGTTAGAGGGTAATATGTTTCCTAATCTTATCCCCCGGAATAAGATTTTTATGTTAATCCGCTGGCTGGTCTCTTGGTCACTCGGGGAGCGCAGATAAAGGCTCGGAGGGACGAGCCGGGCTCTCCAGGAACTGGCTGCAACATCTGGAAGACAGTGGCACGCATTATTGAAGAATAAAAAAAACATTATTACGCAAGATAGAGACCTCTAAAGGCAGGGCAACTTTAATTGAACAGAAAGTGTTTTGCAGGGAAATAAAGGAACAGATGCACAGACTTGCACATAGAGACAATAAATAAATAAATAAAATAAATGTGATGTTTAAGAATCAGATAAAAAAAGACAGAAACAGTGAAAACAAAAATAAAACGGTGCATACATTGCATACATATATTATTCTCCTGGATGTAAAAATATTTTAATCAACCAATAAATTTGTTTTTGATAGGAAATGGAACAGATATTTATCAAAGACAGCAAATGTATTTGCTGACATTACAGTAGTCAACTAAGTAGTATTTTGCATGTTTTCAATGATATTTAATGATTTAACGTTGGTGATGAGCTTCAAGCCTCAGAGGTTGGGAGTCCTCCTTGCAACCACCCTAATCTTTAGTTTTCTCCATAGAGTTTCTGTTTGATTCAACTCAGAAATCTGGATGGGTTGCTCCAGAAAAACTGCATATTGAAGAAACATGATTATCAAATTAAAAGATTACTTTAAATCTAAATCCACCACGTGTAACCTACCAAATATGAAACATTACCAAAATAAATTGCATTCTAAATAGGTCAAAGAAATAGGTTATGATAGTTTTTAATATGGAGTAGGGTGATTTACAAATAGGCTTTTTGTGAATATTGGTTTGAGTCCAAAGTTTCTGTTATGCGTTAAGACTAGTTAAATGTAGATCCTCAAACTTGCATCTTTGGGGCCAAAACCAATTGTGCTTGTCTTTTTTGCTTTAGATTTGATAACATTCTGATAAATCTGCTGACTGTGTGGACATCACTTAGTGTCTTCCTGGGATTTGTGTAAAACTGTGTGTCATCAGCATGTAAGGTAGAAAACGAAGTCCTCCATGAGCTGAACTAGAATCTTTTGCTCAGGATTATAATCATTCCTGTAAAGGTAATATCTTGATGGAGTCGGGTGAACTTCCTTAGATATATGAAGTTTATTTGTTTTATACACTGAATTTGACTGCATTATGGTAACACTCGAAATGTCAATCATTGCATTGCATGGTGCTGATTTTAACATTTATTTCTATGAATGGGATCTGTCTGTCTGGCAAAGATTTGCTATATATAAATGTTTCATTTAGAGAATTCAAATGAATTGAAAAAGAGTGATCTGGGAATGGAGCCTTGAGGAACCCCGCACTTGATCGTCATTTACTCCAAATTATAACTGAAAAATGACACGTCTGAATAGTTTAAGCACAGTCAATCCCAACCATCTTTCCAGTCTGACAACCAGCATGTGATGAGCTTTGTAAAGCGCATGGAAATTCAATAACATCGAAATCGCTGCTGAGACGTGTCGTTAAGATACTTAAAATTAAACTGTGTGTTGAAACCACAAATTTTAATGTTTTCAACGAGAAGAGAAAAACATTTCTTTGCAGAACAGGTGAATATTATCTCCACATTTCTATTTGACGCAATCAGCGCAACAATTTATGTCAGAATATGCAACAGATAAAAATGGGCAAAAAAATATAGAACAAACGTGACAGAGGCTGCACCATGCAAAGCAAACCCCTCTCTTTCTTTGTGCTGCACATTTTCTTTTCTCCTCTGCAGACACTGGTGGAAGACACCAGTTCCTAATTTAATTTCGTCTCTTCACCAGATGTCACTTTCCATCTGTGCGGTTGGAAACGCGAAGCGCTTTTTACGCACCAGCCTGGAACACGTTAGTTTCTTCTATTCATATCTGAAAATGTATCAATGTAAAAAAAAAAAAACGTATCCGAAAAATATATAACTGCGGTGAAGGAATCCTTTAACTTTTCCGGATGGAACTTATTGAAATGGAATAACTTGCGATGATTTTATCGCATCTCTGATTTTTCTTTAATGCCGGATATTTTCCTGCTCCGTCAAATTGAGACATCAGACTAAATCGCCATGAGAGTGTCCCCAAAATGAATTTTTTATTTGCCCCAGAGCCCCTCCCCTGCAACACGTGGCCTTATTAATAACTGCTTTGATAAGCCCGGCATTTCCTCGGGCGAAGGAGTGAGACGTTGTAGGTGAAATGTGACAGCAGGACCCTCCCATCTCTCTCCCTCTCTTTATCCTCTTCTGTTCCTTTGCCTTTTCAGGGGAGTGGATCCATCCAATCCATCCGCAGACAATGGCATTTTGTTCCTCTTTTTGTTCCTCCTGTCGACCCGCATTCCTATATTGCTGAGCAACGATAGTGCGCACTAAATGGAGAGGAGTTCCTCCTGCATCCCGGCTATTGTTCGGCACTTGCCAAGGGAACTTAGGGTCTTGCACACATCCCATTTTCTTGATTTATTTAGGTAAAGCTATATAGTTAAATCCATATAACTACACTTTAATTACCGCTTTATTTGACTTAAAGGGCTATTATGTTACTGTAAATCACTACAAGCAACGCTCCAAAGCGCATCTGGATAAAACCCCATATGGCATTTTGCAAAAGGACTTGAAATCATGTAAAGAAACTCAGACTCCAGCGTGCGAGATTTCGAATTCAATATTCCGACATCAGAATGGAGTCTGCGGCCTTTCGTCTCACCAGAACCAGTTGATAGAATTAAAAGATGTTGAAACTATAAAAGAAGGGGCGTTTCAATAGCTGGTGGACTCTGGTGGAGGGGACCGGGCTATAGAGCGCAGGAATAAAGAGCGGCCTCAGTGAAAGAAACCGATGGCTAAAAGCTATAATTGTATTTGCCTCGGCGAAATATCAGAAAAGACTTCTCGTTTCTTTGAGCGTTATTAGATTAATTCCCAGAGATGGTTTCTTTTCTCGCTGCCAGACGCGTGGAGGGAGGACGGTGAACCATTTGGCTCTTTGGTTTCAATAATCAAATTAACCATTTGGTACAACTTTTGGGTCCCAGCTCGTGTGCACAGCGAATAAAGAAGATAAAAAAGAAAGCATTTACATAATAGGGACGGGATTGTGTCAGTAAAGAATAAATAGGAGACAGAAACACACTGCAAGGTGTCAGCAGTTGGAGAGACACAAATAACTGATGGAAAATCCATGTATTATAGGAGCAAAATACGTGTTTATATGGAAGCACGTTCGATCTAGTTATATTCTAATAAAAGTTTAACATTCCAGGAAACTGAAAATCTAAAATTTGTAATGTATGTCATTTTTTCAGATGTTAAAATGTAGAATTTAATCACAGACTCGTTAAAATTAAAACTTTACCTACAAACCGCCGAAGTTTTTAATAACAGCAACACATTTCTTTTGGTGATAAAACACAATCAATACTGCGGTAAAGTCGGGTAAAATAAAGACTGAGGCGCTTCAGAAAGAAAAAGAATCTATAATAATCCTGTAAAACTGAACAGGCAGTGAGACAAACGCGTTTAATATCCACTGTCCAGACTGACACCAAACTCACCTGCTGTAAAATGCATGCTCTCAATCCCCCTAGGATTATTATAACAATATTACAGTCATATTCCAATCAACACACACCACCAGATGAACGCGTTTAGGCACCAAATAACCATTTGCAAAATTAGATTGATGTGCCATAATTACTATTGCGCCTTTTTTGTGTACAGATAATTTGGAGGGAAAACACGAAGCCTCGACAAGAAGGACTTGAACTCGATCCAATGAATAAAAATAGGAGGAAAAAGAAGAAGCAGAAACACAGTGTGGGGGTGTGTGTGTGTGTGTGTGTAAGCGCCATACAAAGCGGTTCACCTTATTACACAAACCGAATTAACCACTCAGCCAATATTGGGAGCCTGAGAGGTCCGATGACTGCCGCGCCAGTTCGTTACTTTCATTACAAAGATGTTATTTGCCAAATAAACGGAATAATGAAAGTAATAAAGAGAATTATAAAGTCATTTGAAACATAGAAAACACACCCTGCACGATTTGATTCTGCAGCAGAGATGGCAAAGGAGGAGGCCTACGTTAGCAAAAATGGCGAGTTATTAAATAGAATGTAAATGTGGTCATTTTTCATGTTTTATTTCTTTAAATTAACTTCATGAAATTTAAATCTTTTTTTTATTTTCGTCATAAAATGGATATTTTTATTTGAAGAATTTGACAAGGTATGAGTCACTTAACCTCAGAGTTAAAGCCAGACTCGCAAGCAGAGCAAAAACAATAAAAAAAAAAAATGTCAATATGGAAAAAAAATAATAATCACGAGTGCATATTTGCTTGTAACGTCCTGTTCTTTTGCGCAGTGATTGCATTATTATCAAGTGCACTTGAAACGGATCCTTGTGCGTAAAAATAGGTCATTTTACTGGATAAAAATTGACATGTTTTACCGCTTCAGTGCAGAAGATCAGAGGCAGAAACAGCAGGGAAAAAAGATGTCGGAGCATACGGACAGAAAGAAGAGGCAGAGTGGGAATACTCTGTGAAATCCTGCCCAAGGTATACGGTCGCTTAAAAGGCTTAAAAGCTTGGAGAAAATTGGATCAGGGAGAATCGTCACCCAACTTTCATTATTTCCAAGTGGTGTGATTGAATTAAAGGGCAAGATGTTGGTTGGAGAGGAGTGGGGTGGATGGGTGGAGGAGGTGGGCGGCGGCGGCGGTGGTGGTGGAGGGCTGCGTAATGGCGTGGTATTAAATTCTAATTAGAGATGCAGGGGATCAATGATAGGGAGGTTGGACAGCCCGGGCCCCCAGTGCCAGCCCAATAGACTGATGAGTTATTGTCATGTAAAAAAGCGCTAGCAATAAGACCAAACGCTTTGCTATTGTCCAAGCGGAAAGAGCCAAGTTTATTATGAGGACTATATGCTCTAGAGACCTCGGGCTAGGCGGCTCTTAGGGGGCTTTTCATAAAACAGGGCTAGGTTCGTATAAAGGAGGCCAGTTTTGGAGCAGGCGCTGAGCAGTGAACATCTACTCACCGTCCAGCCTTCTTCTAACCAGTCCAAACCAAACAAGTCATCAAACTCAGCCCGCGCGTCTTCCTCGTTTTGAATTTTTATTTGTTTTTTTTTTTTTTTTCCCCCATTTCAGACCCATTTTTGGGTGCTTCTGTTTGACTTTTTTTTCCCAGGGAAGTGCAGCTTTCAATCGCAACCGAGCCTTCTCAAATGTATAAAATGGAGTATTCTTACCTAAATTCCTCTGCCTACGAGTCATGTATGGCCGGGATGGACACGTCGAGCTTGGCATCGGCCTACGCGGACTTCAGTTCGTGCAGTCAGACGAGCGGCTTCCAGTACAATCCCATCAGGACCACTTTCGGGGCCACCTCCGGCTGTCCTTCCCTAACGCCGGGGTCCTGCAGTCTGGGGACCCTGCGGGATCACCAGAGCAGCCCGTATGCCGCAGGTAAGCAGCAGCGAGCTCCGCAGCCTCAACCTGGTGTATTATAGGACGCCTTGATTGCATTTGAAAATGGAAATGTGTTTAGTATTTACCAAACGAAATTTGCTTACACAAATGAAAGAATTTATCACGTTAGAAGCGATTGCAGGCAAGAGGTAATTCGGTTATGGGGTTATACTATCCCAGTCACACCCAAAACCGCCAACAGAATTATCTTAAGCTGCCAAAATGATAGGCATAATTTATTTACTTTGCGATGAGACATAAAGCTTCGAAAAATAATTAGATAACCAAAGACTAAAGCTCATTATTGACACCAAATTGGAGTTACAGTAGCAACAAGCGAGGCGGACGGCAACATTATGACAAGTTTTCAAACAGGAGCCTCAATCTGAGGAGCAACAATTAATTTTACAATTAGCCGCTTCACAGGTCAGCAGTGTTATCAATTCTGATCTAATTCAAAGGTAATTAAATACACGATTTAACTGGAAGCTCCAACTCAGCGTGCGTAACCGGATTTTACACAAAATAACCAACTTTCAATTTACTTCCATTTGACAGCATCACACTTAAACTATCACGTTCCCTTTTTACTGAGCGGATAAAATATGTCAGCCTTGACATTTCCTTTTGGTTTATAGTTCCCTACAAACTATTCACCGATCATGGTGGGCTGAACGAAAAGAGGAAGCAGAGGCGCATCCGGACTACGTTCACCAGCGCGCAGCTAAAGGAGCTGGAGCGGGTTTTTGCAGAGACTCACTACCCGGACATCTACACCAGAGAGGAGCTGGCACTCAAGATCGATCTGACTGAAGCCAGAGTGCAGGTACGAAACCCCCACAGTTCATCAGGCGCCCACCGCTGGCGGCCGCCTTTACGATTCATCTCATCATTTTCAAGTAAATTATTAGATAAAAAACTTGCATCTTTTATTTTACTAATATTGACGCAAACAGCCGCAAGATTAAGCAACTTAAATTTTCATATTGCTTGTATCACAAATATTAAAAAAATTAAACAAATATAATTTAAATGTCGTGTATGTAGTATAAACTTTTTGAACGTTTTTCCAGGTGTGGTTCCAAAATCGTCGCGCGAAATTCCGCAAGCAGGAGCGCGCAGCTGCGGCGGCCGCAGCGGCTGCCAAGTCCAATTCCGGGAAGAAGTCCGACTCCAGAGACGAAGACAGTAAAGACACCAAAACTACCGACCCAGACAGCACGGGAGGACCGGGGCCGAACCCGGTTCCCACTTCCAACTGCGGCGGACCGAGCCCCACCGCAGGCCAGGTCAACACCACCGGGAACGGACAGGTGGACCAAGTGAAGACCTCCGTATCCACTGGCATGGGAGTGACGGCACCGAGCCAAGGCTGGGCCGCCGCACCCGGGACCATCACATCCATCCCGGACTCGTTGGGCGGGCCATTCGCCAGCGTACTGTCGTCTTTGCAAAGACAGAACGGAGCTAAAGCGACACTAGTAAAGACCAGCATGTTCTAATGAAGCTTAGAAAACCCGAGCAGAGTTCTCTGGAGACTGAAAAGCAATCGCCCAACACAGACTGGAGGACAATAAAAAGCAGATAGAAAAACAGATGAATATGGTTATTTTATTTTTACCTTGCGCTTTTCCTTGTGGTCAACAATTTTCCTGTAAAATATCCATCTCGACAAGTCACACTTTTACATTGAGACTAAAGCAAGTTGGGTGAACTGCTACCACCTTCTCCTAGTCAAGTCTCAGAGCTATTTACCTACAAAACAGCGACATGGGTAATTTACTCTCACTTAAAATATAGAACGGCGTCATACCTCACTTTAATTTAGTTTTAGAAAAAAAAGATGTTGGAGCAAATGACTTGTTCAGATGTTTATTTTTGTTCTCAATGTGGGGGAAAAACGAAGGCTGGCACACTGGAAACGCGCAGTGCCACCAGAAAGCAAAGGAGCCTCGTTAAATCCCATTCAGTCAGAGTTCAGCAGCTGCTTTTGTTGGGTACAGAGGCGCCTGATAGCCATGACTGAGGACGCAATGACACAACCATCCACCGACGCGCTTTTCTTCTCCCCTCAATACACAGCCAGCTGTGTGGAAACTGCGGTATTATTTTGTTTCTTAGGGCTGCAGAGAGTTTAGTTTTTTTAAATTGTCGCTACAAACACACTTATTTCCTCGATATTAAAAAAGGCACAAACTACTGCAATGTTCACCTCAGACAGGAAATCTGTATGTTTTGTGTGTCTTTCTACGGCAGTGTTTTGTGGCTCAAACTGTATAGTGTTATTACGTATTCTTGTCTCTTATAGTTGAACCATAGGCCATATTCCCTCGTAGATCGACCATACAAGTCTTTTTGATGTTTTACTAAAATTCCCTCGGAAGAATTTATTTTGGGTATTAAAAAAGGGGGATGGATGCAGACATTGTATTTATTTCTATATAATTTGCATGTTGTCTTTTTGTCTGGTTTAAAATGATTTTCTCCCATTTTGTGAGCATAATGTAACATGTTTTTGTCCAGGATCTGAAAGTTATTTATATGTAGGTAATGAATGCTTATATTTAAGAAGGAAATATTTCTACATGTGCACATAGTTTTCAAGGTGTACCATTGAAATGATTGTTGATGATAAAAAAAAAATAGTTCAAGCTTGCTTTTGTCATTTTTTTTAAAAGAAGTTCAAGAAGCAACCATTATTCTTCATGTGTATAAAGATGAAGTGGGATTGTAAATCTCATCCCGGTGGTTTAAAAAGGCCGTCGATTTCAGCACCAAGGACAGTTCCGACGCGGTTTAGAATTCATTTAGGCCCCATTGATTCTTGAATAATAACCAAACAACCACATCTTTACTCCCCCAAAACAAACAAAACAAAATATGGCTTTCACTTGACAAAACATTACAGGGATTCTGTTTCATCAGCTCTGAAGTGTTTCCACATCGAAGAGTAGATAAATTAAAAAATGTATTTAAAACTAAGCATATTGCCAATGTTCTTCTTTTAGACGAGTTATTATTAGTAATTGTTATGGAAAATAACAACAGAAGCATGACAAACAAAACATAAAACAAATAGTTTTCATTTTCTTTTTTTGAAAATGAAAATCAAAAAACGACCAAATAACCAGACGAGTAAAAATAGGCTAAATAAAACAATGTAACGTTAAAAAAAAAAAAAAATAATAATACTAATAATAATTTGGTCTGCTTAGTAAAAAAGGAAAGAAGTCAAGGAAAACAAATGAAAATGAAAACAAAGCAAAACAAACAAAAAAAAACTGTAAGATTGATTTAGGTGGACAAAAAAAATTATATATTGTTTACCAAATTCTCTTAACACAGTAAATAAGAAGTGAATAAATTACCAAAAGTAATTCGCTCCCATCATTTTTTTCAGATAGAATTTTTAAGGCAATTGATACAAAATAATAAAAAATAATGCTATTTTATAATCGTCATCTATATTAAATTGAGAATAAATATTATTGTTGAATTATTCCCAAGCATAAACCACATTTTCTGCAGAATCATTCTACATTTACTATACCAAAACTAGTTTCAAAACTAAATGTATGCATTTTGTTCAGTTGGTCATTAGGTTTTTGCACTATTTAGAATCATGTAAAATATATATGGAAAGAGTTGATGTGGAAGGATTTGCATTTTCAACACTGATGCCGCAAAAAAAAAAAAAATCGGACATTAATTTTCCAGCAAATATGAGCAACGACTTATTCTTACATTTCCAGAACTTTCCAAATGTAAATCAGCCACTTGTTTTGCAATAAAAAGGAAAGAAATATATTTTTGATTTATAATATTTATTTATAAACATACAGTAATGTAATAATAAATGCCATTGCATTTAAACATCAAATGAAACTATATTCCGAATAGTGTTCAAGGTGAATATTATACAATAAATACAGTACAGATGCAAAAAGGTTTCCATTCCTCTAAGGTTCTGTTAAAACCCTCTGGGAGAGGAGCTCAGACTCAAAGATACTGCTATAAAAGACTCGTCTTTCATTTACTCATCAGCTAAATGAGGATTAAAAAATTAAAATACAACAGCTGGAAAATGATCCTAAAATACTGCAGCTCAGAAAAAGTGAGAGATGACCCCGGAGGTGAAGCCTGTTCAGCACAAGGAAGTTTAGGTTGCTTTACTTTCATACAGCAAATCATTTGGTTTTATGCTTAAACATGCATTTTTTTTCAACTCACCCACAACATATAACCAAGCTCTTAGCAAGAGTCCTAAATGTGCAGCTGGCAGGACAGGTCTTTAGTTTTAAACCAACCAAACATTGCAGAGGTGCAGCTGCTGCTGGTATGTCTTCATATTACCTCTGCTGATGATAGATGTTTCAGATACAACAGATGTTTATGGTTATGCTTTTTCAGGTGCATAAATGAACTATACAGCTGAGAAATGACCAAAATATGCCTGATTCTTACACATTAAATATCACAAACATTCAAAATGAAACCCATATTTGCCCTGCGGTACGGAGAACACACAGCATATTGTGTAACAAATGTTTTTTCTTTTGTCATTCGCCATTACAGATCACAGGGCAATCGAAGGGAGATGATGAAATTGAATATGTTTGTATGAAAATAAACAGCAGTGATTAAGCGGCAGACGGAGGGATGGAGTTTGCTTTTCTGCACTTTCCCACTTTAAATTTGACCAAATCACTTGTCACGAAATGAAAATAGTGCAGAAATAAGACACCACACATCTGGTGCTTTGCTTCCTGGATCATTTCCCCTTCCTAAGGCACATTAAACTGTTGGCTATACAACCAGACAGACTGCATAAGGAACAATCTGCTGCAACCAAATAGCTCACAACTCATATTACTGCCTTTAAAATGAGCTTAAATTGCTCTATAGCTTTATATTAGAACTTAATCACATTCTTTACAGAAACTAAAGCTTTTATATAACAAGGGCGAAAAAAATATTTACTTTTGTATATTTTATGTTTCTAAATGGTTTTTAAAAGTTTATTCATAGCTTCATTGTACTTTTGTAATTTACCATGTAAATTCAAATATTATTTACCTGAAGTGAAAAATAGTGTTTATACGTTCAAAAAATTCAGAATGAGCTTCCTGATCTCATTTTCTGCCCTCCGACTTCGGCCCTTGGAACAACATCAATCTTTAATCTGAAACAGATTGCATCATATTTTTGTGATTTTTTTCCAGTATGAAAAGCGGTCAGATTTTTCTCAGTGTGTTCAATGTGGGTTCTTTCCAATATGGCTGCCGCCTTAAAACAAACTCACTGCATGATGAAGCATGTTTTATGGAAAGACGAGGACAAATTGAATCCAGAATTCACTCACGTAACAGATGACATGAGCACAGAGAATACATGTTCTTGTTTTAAACATTCAACAGTTCCCAGATGTCTATTTGGCCCATATGATGCATCTTCGGTGGTCACAGAGCTGCAGAGGAAGCACACATCCCAACAGGCTGCGCAGGACGTGATTGGTGGATAATCAGGTTAAAATGAGAATGAGGCTTTCTTCTGTAAACCTTGTGCTTTTCACTCGAGCGTCACAATGTGGTCGGCTGTCCGGCCGCTTCAGAGAAAAGACAAGGAAAAAGAAACCAACAAATTTAACGAGCAGAAGTTTTTTAAAAAGGAATAAAAATGTTAATTTTCTAACAGAAAGTTTTGATTTAATTTTGTCATCTCCTTTCAGACTTCCTTCTGATGCTTCACATGCGTTTATTAAAGGGATACTGAGGTGATTTTTTTAATAAAACACTTGTGTCTCACCAGGGTCACAGCATTTAAGTTTTAGAGATTGTTCTGATTTAAAAGTTTTAGAGAGAAACAGAATCAGTTACCTTTAAAGCACTATGAACCAGAATTAACATATATACAGAAGTTCACAGTGTGTATCCTTTTGTTAAACTTTAACAGAACTTTTAATTCTGGAACCCATAGAAGGGCTACAGGCCATGAAGATGGTTAATTTGAATAATATTTTAGGTGGATAAGTAGAAACTGCAGATTTAAAGGAAAAAAAAAAAAAAAACAAGAGCTGGGGATAAAGAAAACTTACAGCGGGAACGAATGTAACATTGGTTGCAATTGAGGAGTCCATTTCTGATCCGGACGTCTGTCCCCGTGGTTGTGTCGCCTAACTGTCCTTTACACACTCCACACTAACAGAGACAGGCAAGGAGAAGACAGCAAATATAATTTATTCATTTATTAATACATTAAGAAAAAAACCCTCCATCTCAGTTCTGGAAAACATTCAACATTTATCCATTGTTGCTCTGGCTGCATGTCCAAGCACCCTGTCCTGCTGGAAGGTGAACCTCCTTCCCAGTTTCAAGTCTTTTCCAGCTTCTGACAGGTTTTCCTAAAACAATTCTTTACAGTTCAACCCAGATGTTTACATTTCTTCACAAAACGGCTGCATTTATACTGAGATTCAAATCAAATCTGTTTGCTACGTAAGTGACTCAATTTCATTGACTACAAAAGCTCGCCACACTATTAGGAAGGTATTGGCTTGTCTCATAAACCCGCAACAAAAATACACTAATGTTTGAAGTAGAAATGTGACAAAATGTGAAAAAGTTCAAAGTATATGAATAATTTTGTAAGTCATTGTGCAGAAACTGTATCTAAATCATCTTCTTTAACTCTACTCATTTGATATTCAAGCTTTTGCTAGTATAAAACAGAGAGGTCTGAATCTGTTACAGTGAATAAACCTTGTGGAGATAAAGTGCAGCTTGTGGGCCAACCAACCTTAAAGCAGTGGATGTGGAAGTAGAGGCTGAGAGTCTCTATGATCATGGCTGCTCCCTTCCCCAGAGGCTGACTACAGCTGGAGCACAGCTTCTTCCCACTGACAGACCTACAAAAGGGAGAAGAGACACGGTTAAGATTTTCTTCCAACCAACATCCAGAAACAGAGTCTGTTTGTTCTATGCACCGCCCTAATCCTTTACCTGTGATTAAATTAACACCATTGTCCTTCCTTTTCCTAATCTGTGTGGGTTTTTTTCATGTGAAACCTCACCAAAGCCTAGAAATTCAAATAGATTTGAAAACTAGGATTTCTCCTGCAAGGTTTATAAATCTCCTCAAAATAAACAAAATACAATACAATAATTTTCTTTACATTATTGTTTCAAATAATAAAAAATAAAAAATAAACTCCTGGACTTCACTGTCTATTTAAAATTCCAGGCAGACTGCAGGGTTGCTGTTGCAGTGCTACATGGCATGAGATGGGTGGAGGAAAATAAAGGTGGGGGTGGGGAGTAAAGCAGAAAATGACAATGCAGAAACGAGCAGCGCCCGTCCTCCTGGTCTTGGTGGGCTTTCTGTGCTGCAGTACCTGTTGGGCGGTGAGGGAAATGTGTCTGGTGCTGATGGACATGCTGCGAGGAGCTTTGATGAGCTTCTTACATTATTATCAGTGGGGCCGCACCTGGAAATGGACACCAACATGCAACATGAAGATGGCTCCCAGAAACAGCAACATGATTGGACGACACAGACGGACCACGACCAATCCAAACCACAAACACAAAAAACAGTTTTGGAAGATTTGGCAGCACATTTTTGATTAAATACAACATTTTTTATGCTTTTATAAAACTTGACTTGTCTAAAAATGTTTTCTAAACACTTCCATGAAATGCAATGGGTTATTTGTGTGAAGGAGATTCATGGAGGGAAATACAGGCAGCAGATGCCACCTGCTGGCCGTTTTTGGTTGCAACAGTGGCTCCTTTAAATCGAAAAGGAGGCAATTTCTTAAAACGGAAATAATGTTTATGAAAAATTTAAATGAATGATTAATAAAACTGAATTAAGCTCCTTATTTCTTCTCTCTCTCAAACATTTACACACCTTCGTTCTCCAGCAGGCCGGCTGGTTCTGGTGCCGTCAGGCCCTGATTGCTTCTTGGGTGGAGTTGAACATTTGGGGGATGTAGGAGGAAGCTTTTGGCCGTTGTGAACACTGTGACCAAGTCTCTCTGCCTGACTGCTGTTCTGGCTCGCCAAACTGATAGAGGAAGAAAGAAAAACACAGAAACTTTGATCAAAGAGCCTCATCTCTATTTATGTTCAAAGCCTCGCCCAAAATAATGTCAAAATCTGGACTTGATGACACAAATAGAATGAACTGGCTCCTAATATTTAGGAAAAAATCTTGAATGTTTAACTTAAACATGTTTTGAATACAAAGAAAATTCAGATTAAAACACATGAATCTTCTTGCTAATAAAAATAAAAGCATTTCCATATAAATAAATTCATGGAAAATGTTTTAAGACTTTGGAATGCATGAGTGAAGTAAATATGACAAATTAACATCAAAGGTCAATTGGAGCAACTCGCTGAGCAAAATCATCAGACAGCCATCTGAGCCACACTGTTAGCTACTTTGAGTCTCGGTTCACCAACCTTCTGCCAGTCTTCATGCTGTCGTCAGCAGTGCTGATGTCACTGGTTCTGTCATTTTCTTTCCTTTTCCACTCTGCACTCTCTGTACTTCCTCTCTGAATCATAAAACAGCAGATATTTGATTAGCTAACATAACTTCTAGGAGTTAATGTCTATACATTTCAATCACTAAACTAGAATAGTTTTAGCGCTAGTGCTTAAAGTGTCATATTAACTATCTGCAACATAATCTTGGATTCTTTATCACAAACCAAGATAAAGTAAGACAATTTAAAATAGAAGGAAAATGATACATGGTTCTCAAATCTCAAAAGTGTGGCATGCATTTTTATTCAGAGCCTTTGAGTCAATCTGTTGTAGAACCACTTTGTCCTACAATGACATCTGCAAGTCCAGATCTTCCTTTTATTTCAGTCATGTGCTACTTTGTGTTAGTCTGTAACAAATTCATAATAAAACACATTAAGGTTTGTAGTTTTAACTGAAAGAAATAAAAAGTATTTGTACAGGGACATGGGACAAACAAAATAGATAATCCATAAAACATCATGAATAAGTCCCTCACAGACTGTCTCTCCAGTAGCTCCTGTTTTCGTTCCCAATCTGCCAGCGAACGCACAATCGTATCCTGTGGCTCGGAGGTGGAGGAGAGCCCCCCTCGGCTGGGGGAGGGCAGGGCTGAGGAGCGGGGAGTCAGAGGCATCACAGTCTCCTCCAGTATCCGACGCTCCTGTTGGGAAGGAGAAAATCCCAAACCAAACACTGACATAAACACAGTAGGTTGGTTTATAGATCTAAAATGGCCACAGAAACATACAGTTAGTATGCTGTAACAATTCAGCTAATGCATGTGTAAACACATGCATTACTCTAAACACACAAACGCACACACACGCACACACACCTCCTCATGATACTTCCTCTCCTCCTCTGCCACCTCCCTCTGTGCTTTTTCCCACTCCTCCTTCAGCTTCTCCTGCTCACGCTGGTATTTCTCCTGTCACCATGGCAACAGACACATGACATACAGCAGAGAGCCAAGGTATAGTGAAAAACTGAACTTTGTGCAGGTGGATGTTTGGGCCAAAAAACTGAAAAGATGTGCACAGCTAGCTGGCACAACCTTCACTTTTAAAAACCTTTCATTTTTGGTTTTCTAAAACTACTGATTTTCTAACCTTAAAATAAGGAAATTAATATGACAAAAAAAATAAATAATTAAAGCCTGCATTTTTATTTTCTTCACTTAGATATGTGCCTGTTAAGCATCAAATGAAAGATCAGAACGAAGCAAAAGCCCAGCAGAAAACAGACAATACCAAAGCATGCAGAAGCTGATAAGCACAGAGTTCCTTCACAATTATCTTTTGAAAACTTGCTTTATATTTTTCATAATTTTAGACAAAATTGCCAGAAAAGACAAATCATCTTCCTGCTATGCAAATGTGTGGAGGAACTCCAGAGAGTTAGAGGAATTATCAACATTTATAATGGAGTAAGACTGGAGCACAAAGACGAAACACAATGAGGAGGTGGAGAGCACACTGATGTGTCAGGCATTCGTCCTTTTGAGCAGATATCGTCACAAACAACCAGAAAGGAGTGTAATCTGTTTTCAGGTTGCAGATGAACGCTGTCAGTAACAGACCTCACTCCTTTAAACGTCTAAACATGTGCAGACTACAGATGCTCATTGGCTGAGGAGGGAGAGAGGGACCGGGGCAGCAACAACAGCAGCCACGTTGGACAAACACCCCGCCTTTGTGTTTGCATGAGATGGAGACGCTGATGGAAGACGACCAAAGCAGGGCTTCTTCCACTGTGCAAGCTCGCCATCTAGTGGTTCAAGTGAGCATAGGGGAGTTGAGATTTGCTTAATATTAACAAAAATATGTCAGGGAGGAAAAAGCAATGAAGTGCAGTTAGTCCTTCTGTGACTGTGCATTAGATGAGTACTGTGATAAATAAACCATTCCAGACAAAAAGATGCTCTAAACAACTGGCTAAATGACTTTTGAGTGGATTCTGTGGGTTTGTCCAAACACGATGAAGCAAGTCTGATGAAACTAAACTCACTCTGTTGGTCTGATTCCAGTTATCTAAATTTAATAACATTCTCTCATTTACTTTGTATTTGCTTCTTCTTCTTCTTTTCTTACTCAAACTTGTAAGATACTGAAATCAAACTCTACACATTTCCAGACGGGACAGAAAACCTGAGATAAACACTTCCTACACCTCAGAATCACTATTGGTGCTGTGCTCTGTCTACCAAGCTCCATGACAAACTAAGTCTGGCCTTGCACACTCATGCGCCATGCTTTTCCCTGCGTGGTTGCCATGTACCTGCAGCATGCGCTCCTGGTCTTGCTGCCACCTTTCCTGACGCTTTCGCTCCTCATCCGGGTCCCAAGACCAGCGGTCTCCCCGCCTGGCCTTGGCCAACACCGGGACTGACACCTGATATGCCCACACACGTATACACACAGGTCAACATGCACAAACACACGACAGATACATGCACACATCGATGTCCACACATGACCCATTCACATAGACCCCGATGTACACACACATCCACCACAGAAAAAAAGAAAGGAGAAGGGAGGAGACAGAAATATTTGGTCTACCACAACAGCACTACTCCATTGCTAGCCAAAGGACGCCTACTAAGGAGAGAGAAGACAGAGAAAAAGAGCTGGAGGTGAATAAAAAAGGAAAAAAGCAATCTCAGCCATCAACTGCAGCATCCTCATATGGCATGCTACATCAACAGCTCCGAGTGATCAGCTTCAATAATTAGCTCAGTACCATTCAGTGCGACAACAACCAAAGGCTAAGCTAAAAATGAGCGAAAAACGGGCATGATCTAAAAAAAAAAAGAAAATGTTGATATTTGCATCACTTTATAGTATGAATGGGGCTGCTTTGTTTATGGAAAATTAAGTAACAAAAGTTTTACACAGGTTTAGATTTTTGGAGGTTTATCATCTGCTTGACTGTTTATAGTTTGAATTAAAGGTAGAACCAAAATGTTTGGTGAAACCACACAAGTTTAACACAGAGGCTGCAGAAACGAACAACGCAAACATTAGAATAAAATAAAATTACTGATAACATTTATGCATTCACTTCATATACAAATGAAGCATTTATAAACAACTTTATTACCAAAACATGTGACACAGCCAATTTCAAATGTTAAACATGGTATTTTCTCCATAAAGAAGACTAATAATCTTCCAAATCTCTGTACTAGTGTAGCTGCATTAGGAAGTCGAGTCAAATCACTGTTTCTACTAAAACTGCAGCGTTCAGATCTCTCTAGCACAAAGTATCAGGCCTGAAGAGAAGCAATATGAGAGCTCAGCAAACCAGTTACTCACATTTTCATGTTGATCTTTCTCTGCAGCTTCTGTAAACAAAAGGAACAAATAAAAAAAGTCAAGTCATATTCTCAATACAAAGTGATGGGACAGATCTTTACAAAACATCATATTGGGGTGAAAACAAAAAGAAGATGTATTATGAAAGCAATATATGATCTTTATAAGACTATAAATTATGTAATATTGTTTATGTTCTGCTTGTTGGTAACCCCAAGATACTTGGATCAGAGACTAAAAATCAATTCATTTTTAAACCAGAGAAATGCGCCTACACAAAATAGTTATTATTATTATTATTATTTTTGTTTATTTTTATTTTTTTACAAAACATCAGATGCCACCCAAGAATTGTATGGGACATGGGTATGGAAAGCAAGAGGGTCATGGAAAATGGCAAATATTTTTGTCTGAAGGAACGTTGTTGCTGAAGGACCCAGTAATTACCACATTTTCTCATTATTCTAAGGCTCCAGGTGTTCCGTATAATCACTGATCCTCCATCGTATTTAATACTGAGAACAGAAACGGACAATAGATCACAAAAGCAAAAAAATAAAATAGAAAAAAAGTTGTAGAAATGCTTCAGTTATACTTATTTTGTGGAAACCATTAGAGACGCCTAACAATTTAAGCATCCCTAACATGGCTTGTGGCACCAGTGATAAAAAAAAAAGAACCAAACCAAACAAATAAAACAAATTTTATAAATTTTCCTCACTGAAAACCAAAATACTCAAATGAAAGACTTTTCTAAATTTTGCAGTTTGAGAATATTCTTCTGGATTTAAAAATGACATTAATTCAATGTTTTGCACGAATTCCGGACTCAGACTTGAACCTTGTACACAGTTCAATGTAGGTGTGTTTATACTGTTAAAGCTTGTTTAATACAAGTCAGATGCTGCTGGTTTTTGTGGCGAAACCAGTAATGAACACTCAACAGAAAACTGTCAAAAGTTGGTTATCAGCTGATCAGTCTGATCAACTAGAAGCACAATCAGTAATATGCAAAAGCAGTTCAAACAGAAAGCTTCAAAGATTCCTCAGAAAGTAAAAGGATGAGGGAAAAGTGTACAGAAGCATGTTAGAGCGGTAAGGAGACCTCCACCAACACAGAGGTTTACCTGGCGGAGCGAAGAACTCCCAGCGTGACTTAGGGTTACTGGAGGACTGCGGGGACCTGACACTGATTTCAAACTCTACAGCAAAATGATAAAAATACGTGGATGGAAGAAAAACAGGGAATGTGGGAGAGAAGGAAAACAGGGGAGGAAATAATGAGGGATAGGATAGATGTGAAAATCAGGAGCTGAAGCAGACAATCTGAGACTTTAAGTCAAACCGGGGAATAGTTCTGTATTTTTACTTATGTGGTAGGTTTAGTAGAATTGTAGTTAGTAATAGGTAGACTCGGTATTAGGATGTGTGCTTTATTTTTTTCAATATATTTCAGTTGGCTCAAAACAGTTACCTGAACATTTTGTTTTTAAAATGCTTTAAGGTGTCCTATTGATATGGATTAAAATTTGTACACAACTAAGAAGTGACTACAATAGGTTGTGATCAGTCATTTTATCTTATGTAAGCAGAAAGTGCTGAAAAGCTAAAAGAAAAAATAGTGAACAAAACTGACATGATAATCAAACTTAGAGTATAGGGAGGGATGGAAAAGAAGCTGCTGACTATGTTTGGACTTCTGGACATGAATTCACCTGATGATGTTTCCCTCAGGGGGTTATGTCTGAGCGATACGGGTGCAGCTGGACTCGGTGCTGTCGCCGCTCCCTGCAAAGACTCCTGACAGGAGAAAACTCTTAACTACAAGCTGGTTTACAATGATTGGATGACTTCTGGTATAATGGCCGTTGAATTTCTCTTACCATTGAAGTTACGGCGGGGTCGTTTGGTGTGTTTATCTCAGTTGGGAGAATCTGCAGTACGTTCCCTGTGGACTGTTCAGTCTTCTCCGATTTAGATTCTGGAGGACAATACAGACTAAATTCTAGAGCTCATAGCTTTACACACAAAGAAATATAGCCTATAAACGGAAAGCATGCTAATTAGCATTTTAGTGTGTTGCTAAGACCTGCAGGTGGAACTTTCTGAGTTGCAGAAGATGAATTTTCTTCCTGTTGAGCAGCATCTTTCCGGCCTCCCGTCTCCACAAAGCTGTCCTCTGGCTGCTTTAGCTCCTGTAATGGTCACAGATGGTTTACTGTCTGGATGAAAGACTGACATTTCTGTAGTGAAGGAGGAAATTGTTGCTTTCTAGAGTTTCAACCAAAACAGTCAGATGTCATGAATTATTGGGCAAAGTTCCAGAGATAGAACAAGAAAATTAAATAAATGTAATAGTTATAGTAATAACCTAAGGTCTCAAATCAAAAGTATGTCTTTGCAGGAATGTTGTGAGACCTAAAGTGTTTTATACCAACAGAGCCCGTTTCCATAGAAACTGAACTGATGCAGCACGTTTGAGCTTACAAAGGCTCACTGGATTCAACAAATCATTCTTTCCACCACAGCAAGCTGTTGGACATAACTTAGATGCCTGCTAATACTTTCAAAGTAACCTTATTAGATGGTGTATGAATGTAAATCATAAACATCCTGAATCTGACCTCCGGAAGAGAAGTGGGCCGAGTGGGAGTGGGTGAACCCTCAGTGACTGAGGCTGCTTCCATGTTGCTCTGTCTGCTGCTGGTTTTTGTTAACACTGGACTTCCTCTTTCGGGGGAGGCGGGCGGACTGCCAGCGGGTGAGGCGTCTGATGGGGGGGCATCTGGAGACGCCTGGAACAGGGGAGGGGAGTCCCTTTCTTTGCTCTCCGACTTCATGGAACTGGCATCATTTCTGATGTCGCCGTTTACTCGTAGCAAACCATCCGCCTGCATAGCAACAGCACAGAGTTAGCAATAATTTCTACTTATTGGCTGAGAGGCATCAGATTTAATTTTACTTACTACGTAGTACTTCGCAAACATTGTCCTACTTAGTCTTTTTGTTAGATTTTGTCACATTACTACCACAAACAACCATATATTTTATTGGGATTTTATACACTAGACAAATACAAAGCACCGGAAAATTAAGTGGAAGAAAAATCATTCATTGTTTTAGAAATTGTTTACACAGTCACCTTTTGCAGCATGAAGACATGAATAAACTTTGATCTTAACTATTTTTACAGCCTCTAAATGTTTTACTTCCATGGGGCTCTTAACTGCTTCTCAGGTAGAGAACCATGTCTGTGAGGAATTCCTAGATTGCATCTACTAAGATTAAATCATACACAGGTGGAATCCATTTACAAATTAGCTGTCTTCTCATCTCAGTTGGTCAAACTGGATTTGAATTAGAGACTCTAATTCAAAAAGTTTTACTCACTTTTAAGATTTCTACTTGTGAAAAGGTTTTACAGCTTTCCTCCCATTTCACAATTAACAGTCATAGAATGTTTTTAAGTCACATAAAATCCCAATTAAATAGGTTTAATTTTGTGATTTAAAAAAAGGCAGAATCTGAAAAAGTTAAAGGAATGATTACTTTTTAGCACAGTGTATTTTTCTGTTGACTGAATTTTCACAGCTAAAAAAATCATCAATTTATGACAAATAAAAAATGTAAATAATTAAGGTATAACATTGCTCATTCCTTCTCATTATGAACCTTGCTTCTGTTAGTTATTATCTGTTCATCTGCTGAAAACACCCTGCCGGCCTCTGCTACAAAGAAGCACTAATATATGTGTGAGGAGCTCCCAGTGAGCGGTAACTTAAGACACGGCGCCGGAGTCGGCTGAATGCAGTCTCTCAGTCGGCCCCCTCTTCCTCCACCTCCTCATCCCTGTCCTTACAGCCTGTGTGGACACTCATTGTCCGCCGGGAGCCCACTTCACATTGAGAGGGGTCCTACTTGTCAACTTCTTAAGTCAATAGTGAACAGAGGGCTCCATTCAAGATGGGACTCCTGACCAGAAATTCCAGAAAAAGTGCTCTGCAGCATTTGGATCTGGTAATACCTTGCATCTCCCTTTACACCACTCCACAATGCAAGAGCTCATTTTAAATATTCCTTTTGCTCATTTCTTGCCAGAAGAAAGGGGAATGGATCCCTTGAGGGTGAAATTGGAACATTACACGCTTCTAAAGTGAGTGGAGGTTTTCGGTTTTCATACACACCAGTCACTCATCGCAATGGTTGTTCTGTGACATTGTAATGTAGATGTTGAGAGATCTCTCGAGGGAAGAAGAGCAACAATACTTCCAGAATACGGTGGCTCATCTAAAGTTTACCCACTAATGTGAAAATGCCAGATTTTTTTTCATGATCCAAAATATTAGTAATCATTAACTAATATAGCAGTTGATTAATCATTAACAAAAAGGCCATTCGCTTAAACAACAACACACTCAGAGAAGAAATTTAGCCAAGATTTTACAAAAAAATACACACATTTTGCATTTGAGATAAAAACAAAAACACCTTTGTCTGTAAATATGTTCTACCCAGAACTCCACAAGTGGTAGTTTGAGCTTCACTTGGTTCAAATTTAGCAAAAAAAAACATCAAATCAACACAGCACATTTTGCTATCCAGTTATTAATCAGTTATTCCCAAAAAAATAATCACCAGATCAGCCTTACACTGTGTTGATGCTAATTCAAGCAGAAAGAGTTGAGCTTTTCACATGTTGATGTTAGAAGCTTTTTCATTTATTTTTTGCTGCAGATGCATCTTCTGCTACAAATAATCAGGTTTTTGTTAAAGGAAGATTGTTTTTGCATTTTTGGCCATAAAGTATTTATTTTCTTATTTAAATAAAGGAATGGAAGTATTTGTTTACTTGCATAAAGTAATTCTAATATATAGAAAATACTAACTGGATAAAAAAAAACGTATACACATTCTGCAGACTTTACATTAAATCACTTAATTTTCAGAATAATTGATAGAATTATCAATTATTTGTTGCAGTCTTATTATGTATTCCAGTTGATTTGTTGTGTACAATTCAACTGGAATACAAACAAATCTGTTACCTTAATACTTTCAGGATTTTCTTTTCATTCCAAAAAATATTTAGTTGAACTGAACAGGAGCTAATACACATTAGTTGTGGACAAAAATTTGAAATTATAAATCATAGCTTCAGTTTTTACCTCACCAACACTTATTAATATAATGTGTAGACTTTCAAAGGCAACTGCACCCTGATCATAGTTCTCCTTACTGAATGTTTACATTTTATCAGGGCTTTATCATCATTTTGAAAATAATTTAGACAAACAGTTTAAGAGAGTTCAAGACTGTCTGAAAGCAGTAGTTATTTTTTTTTAAGGTTCATTTAAATGTAACCTTAAATATGTCTGTAACTCACACATCCTCTCACCTTGCTACTCCATTTTTCATCAGCTGACGGTCGGGGCTGAAAGTAAGGCTTTGGTGTCAGCAAAGGCACCGGTTTGGGTGACAGGGCCCGGGTGGACGGTGGTTCAGAAGAGCGAGAGCGGATCTGAGGCCGCTGATATGAGCTCGAGTCTTTGGGAAACTCTTCAATCTGCGCCTCCAGTGTGGATGTAAACCGTGGCGCCGGTGCAGATTGCTGCCGCAGGTACCTCAGTGGCCCGTCGGGCGCCTCGTCAAAAGGGTCCGGAGTCGTGGGGGAGGAGGAGAGTGAGAGGGAGAAGGGCGAGGTGGGAAAGGAGGGGTCGGCCGACATGCTGCGGTCCAGAAACTTGGGCAGCTGCAGGCGCTCCAGGACGGCCTCGCTGATGGAGAAACGCTGGGCGTAGCGCTGGAGGATGGACGACGCCTCCTCTGGAGTTCTGGCTTTCCGGTACGCCTCCCGCAGCTCCTCCTCACGCCGCTCCCTGACAACAGGCAGACATTTTCAGGTTGACTAAAATAAATTCGTCATTCAGAGTCAAAACAAACATCTTTCATCTTATTGTCTTCATTTTCTTTACTTGCTATGGACAGCATTAAAGCTGAAGTATGTGACTTTTTTAAAAATATATATTTTTTTACATATTTATTAAAACTGTCACTATGTTGTGACAGTTTGGTATGTGACAGATGAGCAATGTAAAATAAAAAGTTATTCTCCCTTCTCCCAGTGCCAACTAGAAAGAACAAGGAGTATGGTCTTAGTGCTGTCAATCACCCTCCGTGTAGCAGAGGCTGCAGTTTCTTCCTGATAGCAGAACCTGACGGGAATGCTAAGGCAAGTCACCATGGTCACTGATGACGGCGGTTTTCCTGTAAAGGTAGGCTGTTTCTCAGCCGTTAGCACATTGAGCAGCGAGTATATGAGAATGACTGACAACGCTAAGACCCTCCTCTTGGCTCTGATTGGTTGTTTTTTTGGGAGCAGTGCATTTCTTCAGACAGTAATTCAGGGAGGAGGTGGAAGTGACAGATTTTTTCACAGATTATCTGTCTCATATTACACCCTCACTACATAGTGACGGTTTTAACAAATAATGTGATTTTTTTAAAGAAAATGTATAAACTGCAGCTTTAAGCCTTTTGACAGTTGATAATAAATATTGTTATTTATGTTGGTTTTTAAGTGATGACCTTAAGTCAAATTCACCTGAATGTGTGAAGCCCATGTTACAGTACATGAAAGGTTTTTCACATATGGATGTGTTGATCACTTTGGTAACTGATTTTGTTCAGATGTCAAAGTGTTCAATGTGTTGTGGACATCACCTACTTGTCCTCCACAATCTCTCTGTAGGTTTTGATGCTTTTTCTTCTTTGAGAGATGCAGCTGTCTCCTGACATCAGTTGCTCCATCATTTTCCTCTCCTCCTCTTTTTTGATCAGATCCTGAGAGACACTCCTCCTCCTACTTTTCCATCGGGCCAGGTCCTGACAGGCACCAAAAAAAAAACCAACAAAAAAAAAAAACAGATGAGCTACAACGTGCCCAGCAGTTTGAAGGAACAAATATTTCTGCAAACTTGCAGACAAAATAGTGAAAAGAGAGGAGACTAATGCATTTACTTCCTGCCAGTGATTCTCATCTTCTTTTATTTTGTTGTACTGGTTGTGCATCAACTCATGACGAATGTGACTGTGCGGCTGCAGGATGGCCTCGTTTTCACCACGCATGTCGATCATACTCAAACTCCTAAAGGAGAAGGTGAAACAGAGATGATGCATAATGCAGGAACATGGCTTCAGTATTATGTAATGATATGGTTTTACTCAGAAACCAATCAACAGTTGCAGAATTCAGTTGTTTTTTTTTTAGCTTCATCTGGAAATCAAGTGTTTTTTTCACATAATTTTCTGTTCAAGTCTACAATATTAGCTCGTATTTGACTTTGCGACCCCAAAACAGGAGCAGCCAAAGTAAAGGAAAGCCAGCCTTCTTTAATAGAACCAAACATTTGTGCTGATTCTTTAACTCATAGCAAAAAGATTTTGTTTTATAAACTTTCATCTTAAAATAACTTTTCTGAATCCAGCAGCAGAAGGCAAAACATGCAACTGGCTGAAGCACCAGGGATGAGCCAAGTCCGTTCCAAAGCAAAACATGGATCACAGGCCACAAGAGAATGCATATGGTCATCATTTTTAATCACAGCAAAAGATTTTTATTCTCCAGACTGATTTAGTCCAAACAGTAAACTTACAGTTTGAAGTTACGATTTGTGATAGAAGTGAAACAATCTGAAGTAGCTTAAACTTTACTGGCTCCACAAGTTTAGTTCTACCTCATTCAAATAAGCTGAATTATTGTCACCATAATGGTAAATGTTTTTGTCTTTTTGTCTCAGTTTTTAAGCAGTAAAACTTTGTTTAACAGTAACTCTTTTCTAGGACACAATGTTGCATTTTGACTAGTTCATACAACCCCTTAACCCTCAACTCCAGAAAATGCAAAGGAAAACGACACACGGGTGTTTTGCTGCACGTTAAGGGGAAATTAAACATTAAGAGCTGTTGATTATAGGAAAACAATTTTTGTATTGCTGCATCCAAATTCTGCTTAATATATTTCTAAATATCGTGATACATTTTTTTCAATCCAGGTAAGGGTACAAATGTTTGCACAGTCTAGTAATCTAGACCTTTTTGTGATAGAAGGACAGTAAGGGAAAAATTTAATTACAATGAATAAATATGTACAAAAATATCCTAACCTGGATCCCTTATCTGTGTCTGATAAGGGATCCAGAGTTATTTTCCCAATAACATCTGGAAGAATGTGTGGAAAGAGTTAAAGTACAATCTGTAAGACTCAAATTGCATGACGAAAAAGAAGAAAAAAAAAAAACACCTCATACAAAACAAAAATCCAATTCTGGCAATAAATGAGAAATGGAATGAGTCGCAAACTGGAAGCATTCAAATGTTGAAAATGCCACTTACTGTGGATCATCTGATAAATTATCACAGTGGCTGAAAATAGAGTGAGCATGAAAAGACAACAATGACCAATGAACACAACACTGAAGAAAGAAATATTTTCTCATATGGAAAATTAAATGTCTGAGTGTTAAATGACACGTAACAGATGATAATATTCCAGTTTAGAAAAGGAGGATTATGTAATTGTTTGTTTGGTAAATTACCTTATATTAAAAATATAAACCAAACACAAGAGGGCAGTGTTATCCAACACATAAATAGAATTGCAGCACTGCAGAGCAAAACAAAACAAAGAGCAAGAAAAGGTGCATTTCGCAAAGAGAAGCTAACTAAAGAAAGCTCATGCATCTTTAATCAGCACGAGCAACTTAAATGTTCCTCTCAGTGACCACTTATGAACTCGAGTATAACCATAAAGTTTCTCTTCACTTTTTTAAATGCAGCTGCTGCTGTTATGTTGGAGTGGTGTGAAAGAAAGTGTGGCTTGTGGTCAGAGGAAACTAAATTTAGAGAGTAATCTCAAAACCAAACCCAGATTTTTTTCTGCAGCATCTGTTTACCACATGGTATACTCCAGAAAAACATCAATCTACCAAAAGATTTTGGTAGGACATCTACCTGGAATATGTCTCAAAATACTTCCATGCGTATCAATGTACAATAAATGAATCAATTGGTTCCCCAATTGGATGACCTCAAATAACAAAAAAAGCAGCATCCTTGTCTGCTTCTTTAAGCAAAAAAGCAAGGAAATTAGAATTTATTTTCACATTTTCATGCATTGTACGAACGTTTAATCATTTAGAACAGCATTTTTAATCCCGGTTTATGCAGATAATATCATGCACTATTTAGATCATCATCCAGTCAAAGCAGTGCACACTGAGGTCAACATCATGCTGATAGAGATTGCGCTCCAGGATCATCGGACTGACAGATCCCTCAGGTAAAAGGCAAATCAAGGAGTTGGAGCCCAAAGCATCAGAGTTTGATAAAATGACTCGGCTCACGTTGCTGGAAGACTACGACCCAAACAAGATTTCTCTTCCTTTGCTTCTTCTCCGTCACTCCTTCCCTTCAATCCGCCTGCATCGGTTGCTCCTGCAGCTGCTAAAGTGGTTGCCATGGCAGTGGGCACAGGAAGGAACTCAGAGGAAGCATATTTGGGTGAGGTCAGCATTCGACAGGTCCGTTTATCATCTTCATCTGCACCTGCACATCCCGCATCCTCCTGGTCTGTCACGGTCGGACGTTTCCCAGCACGGCTGGTAGCGCTGGGTGACAGGGATGCCAAGTACTGGAAGAGTTCCTCTGAGCACGAGCGAGCTGGAATACTGCAGAAAGCAAAGCAAACTGAAGCGCTTGGCTGCCTCGTATCTCCCTATATAATCAGACAACATTCCTCTGGAGCAGCCTGAATGTGGAACGGTTGTGAGGTCATAAATCAGAGGAGACGCGGCATGCTAACAGATCTGTTTAGAGCAGCTGGGTGCAAAAACAGCCAAACCCAAAAACCCTTCAAGTCTTTTTATTGTTTTGTCACCACTTTGTACTCAGCTGCTCTGCTGGTAGTTTTTACTGGACTGAATAAACTACAGCGTGTAGAGAGAAAATGGCCAGCTGCTGGCAGGGAGAAGAACAGCCTTCAGTCCCAATCTGCTCGGGGTCAGGGACGGAAGAAGACCTCATTTCCTCACATCCTGAGGGCGGGTCACATGTGCAGGCTGTTTTTGAGTATGTTTTGATACGTGTACACATGTGGGACAGTTTTGTGTGTTTGGCCCATTGTTTAAACGTGCACACATGTTTCTTTGATGGTTGTTTTAATGAAGAGATTAAAACTAATCTACTGGAATGTACAGGGGAAATATTTTCTTTTGATTCTTGAAAATGTTATTACCAACACTTGCTCTGAAAACACATTTACATTCGCTCCAAACCTTTTCACGCTTTGCAACATTGCAGCCCCTCCTGAGGCAATAGAGTAAGAACACCTTTGGCTACTGTTGCATATATTTTGGGATTTGTCTCTACCACCTTAGGATATCTACAACCTGAAATTTCAGCTCAGTCTTCCTCTTAAAATAACTTAAGCTCCATACGACTGGATGGAGAACATCCATGAACTTCAATTTTCAAGTCTTGCCACAGATTCTGAACGGGGTAAAGGTATGGACTTTGACTAGACCATTTCACTGTAGATCTGGCTATATGTTTTAAGTGGAAGGAAAACCTGTGCCTTGATTGTCCTTTGTTTAACTCCATTTGTCTTCCCAATGGTTGTGAACAGCTGAATTTTTACTAATAAAAATTTCATACAGGATGATGCTGCCACCACAATGTGTCCGCTGCATTTATACTGAAATTAAATTACAATTCCTAAAGCAATATTTATTACTGTAGATGATATTTCTGGATGTCAGAGTTCATATGAATAGCTCACTTTTCTGATTTGTATTTTGTAAAAGAAAAAAATTTAAATTATGCAAAGTTATCCTTACATTTGACAATTATGCACTACTTTGTGTTGGTCAAATATGTAAAATACCAAAAAGAAATAGCATTAAAAATTGTGATTGTAAAAAGGCAAAGTGTGAAAAAGTTTAAGTAATATGAAATCATTTTCAATTCATCTGCTTTTGGTAAAACCATGAGTGACAAGAAAAGAAAGCAACAAAAATTAAATGAAGGCTTTAAATCTGCTGTGAAACTAAACATGTTCAAATGTAAATATCTATGCCAAGAGCTTCATGTAGGAGCTTTGCATAAAATCCTTGACACCTGCAGGGCCTTTGGAAAACACACATTCTTAAAATGTTGAGAATCAACCGAAGCCATAACAACTGTGCCAAATTGAAGAAAACAAAAGGGGAAATGAGGGATGTGACTCACAATAATAAACCAACAGGACTGAATGAAATGTTGAACTTTCTAGAAAAAAAACTACAAAAACACAGGATAAGGCTGGATTATGATATAACCTAAGGCTTAAAATTTAATTTTCAAGAAATAAATACTGCCAATCCTAAAACAAGTAAGAAATGAAAACTGAAATATAAAAACCGGCATTGAGCCTTGACAATTGTCAAGTTTTTAAAACTTGAAGTATAATTTATGGCCTCTGGGTGGCCAGCTACTGTAGGTGCACACTTAATCTAGTTCAATAAAGGAAGGGGTGTTCAGGACAGTGTGTCCTAATCAGCTTTGAATGTGCACAGAGCCTTGTTATTTTACAGTTAAGCTGTTGAAAAGGAGCGATGGTGTAAAATCTCATCTGATAATTACAGTGCCAAAGTGTAAAAGGGTCAGATTAAAGCACCAGCTGTAAAGTTGGAACTGTTTTCTAAGGACGAGAACCATTCATTATGTTTATGAATAACCTTCAACATCATTTCAGATCATTTTGTCTGATGACAATTAAAATGAAGGGAGGAGAGACATTCAGATGGACAGAAACTGACACTATTAAGATAATGCTCAGTTGAAATAAACAGTTGGTTGAACCAAAATCTTTCACATGATGGAATGACATTAGTTCCAACAGGTTTCCTAATCTTTCCTCTCATAGGAAGTAGTTGGTAGTAAGAATTTTTCAGAAAATAATATGCAGTCAAATGAACTTGCATGCAATTTGAGCCCTTATTATTCCTTAATTTACAAACTTACTTCTTTAATCTGGAACAAACTTCCAGAAAACTGTAGAACTGCTAAAACACTGAATTTCTTCATATCAAGGCTAAAACTTAATTTGCTTAGAGGCGTCTTTGATCAATACCAACTGGAACATTGATTAATTCTAGTCTGGATTAAACATTTTATAACTTCTGTTTATTATGTCACTGTAAAGTAATGTTTCTTTTTTTGTTTGTTCGTTGTGTTTTTATTATGTAAAGCACTCTAAGTGCATTGTTGCTGAAATGTACAATAAAATAAACTTGATTTGTTAGGAAAGTAAGTCATATTGGGAAGAGTTGTGACCCAGACTGCCTCCATAAATATGTGATTCCAATAAAGATACCTTTAAGTTAATTCTGCTGAAGGTGGTTCTGAAAACTCCTGAATGAATGAACGCAAATTCAAACAGAAGAAAAACTCTTGTGATTATTTTAAATAATTTTAGAACTGTTGAGAATAAATAATTCTGTGTTTTCCTCTATCTCTTTTCACTATTTGCATGCTCATATACCGTACATTCTCATAGGTCACATGTGTGCAAAGCTAAAGCTGAAAGAAATGACACATTAGAGAACGCTCTCTTTAGAACTACAAACTGTTGTTTGGTGCCATTTTGCTCTGTTAGCCCATAAAGATAGCAAGAACAAATGGACCAGCTGTATTTTGGTATTAATAAATGGAATTCATGAATTCAACTCACTGACTCTTCTTCAACCTCATCCATCAAGAACCTAGCTAGAGAAAGGATAATTCTCCAAACAGAACCAAATTTTCTAGGAGAACTGAGAGACTATGTAAGACAGAGGTTCCCAAAGTGGGTCCTCAAGGGCCAGCATCCTGCATGTTTTAGTTCTCTCCCTGATTTAACGCACCTGGATCCAATGATGGCTCTTTAGAAGGACTAAGAAGAACATTGACATGCTGAAAAGATTGTTACTACCCCCAGGGAGAGAACTAAAACATGCAAGATGCCGGCCCCCGAGGACCGACATGAGCATCCCTGATGTAAGACTATTTCTTTCTCAGAAGATATAAGAAACAATAACTCCATAAGAAATTTATAGGAAACACTTATTTGAATCCTGTCTAGTAAAGGGAAGTTGGACATGGAATTTGACCTTTGCTCAGAGTTGACCTTCGGCTGAGTTATGGTGTCTCTGGGAGGCTCGCTGCTCCTCCTTATTCCCACAGCATGGATATTAATGCAAGGTGAGAAGACCTTCAGCTCTTCCTCCTTCTCCTCCTCTTCATCTTTACTCTCACTCTCCTGAATCTGTGACTCGATGATTGGGGAGGGAGAAGGGTTGAGGGACTCTCCAAGTGGGAGTACTAAAGCAGGGACTCCATTTGTACTATTATATCATTTACCCCACACAGAGGAAAAACCAGGAGCACATAATCAGGTTGGAGGAAAATTGGTGACATGAGGAGGATTATGGTATGATGGTCACAAGACGTGAAAGCACATGTGAAAAATTAAAGGCAGGAAAAGAGGAGGTAAAACACGAAAGGAAAAAATATTTAATGCACAGTTTTGAGACCACATAAGTTGATAAAAAAAAAACCATTTTAGCAGCAAACAATGAGTGATGATGGAAACCAGAACAATGTGGAAGACTAATTATAAAACAAAGTGGCTTTTAGTTAATTATCTGCAATTTATCTCTTAATAAAACTAAAGTGATTAATGTAAGTTCAGTTAATCTCTGAAGTGATGGCACATACAGATACAATAGTTAGCAAAGAGAAAAATGTGAAAGAATTTACTGAGCAAGCAGAAATGTAAAACTTGAAATGAAAAGTCTGAACATTGCTCTCCCTGGCGTTAACATGCCATACCAATATATACCCAATAAGCCCTTCAGAGCTGAGCAGCATGGCTCCATGAGGGCCAATGAAAACATACATCTGGCCTCCATCAGCCACTCCCATCAGAACAATATGAGGCGGAGAAAAATAATCAGTGGCTAAAAGGTTTCATACCAGAAATATGCACACTGGCACACGGTGTCTGATCCAAATCAAAAAAACAAAGTTGTACTCCTGTTTATTTTAGCTCCATCTACTCCAACTCATATTTTGATGATTTATATTTCTAAGTGCACCTCATTAAATTAAAATAATTAAATTAAACAAACAAGAGTATCAATGAAAGTGCTATTTTTCATTGGTGTATTTTAACCTTTTCTTTTCATAATTTCGTGACTCACCTACAGGGTCTGCCTCCCCCTACAGGTGATGTAGCGGTACTCCAGCTCTTGTGGCCTCCCTCCTCCTTTTCGTTCTTCTTCTTGCGAAGCGGTGCCGGCACGTATCCACTCTGGTTGCTCCTGTTGGGGAGGTACTGGTTGAAAGGCATGGCGGTGCGCAGCTCAGTGACTGATGTCCGTCGCGCCAACATGTCGTCCTTGTGGAGGTCCGGCATCTTCCTGTTAGGGGTGCCGTCGGACTCTGAGTCACTGCCACGGCCTAAGGTGAGCCAAAGAGGTGCAAAAAAGATTTTTATTAGTGTTATATAATGATAATCTCTCTCACTGTGAAAAATACTGGCCATTCTACTTCATTTATCTTCACACAGAAAGTAGTTGTTCACTGCTGAATCAGGATTTAATCTCATTTTCGGAGACTAGCAAATTAAAAGATTTTTATTTTCACAAAACGGAAGAGATGTAAAGGTGAGGGACATATTTCTTCCAGTTTGGAGAACTTTTTTTCATGCCTCAGCAGACATCAGACTGAAAGGCTAGAGAGAAAAAACTGAGGAGATGATTCAGCAGTTACAAAATGCTTGAAGGCTGATTCC
Organism: Brachyrhaphis roseni; assembly: GCA_903066815.1. Taxonomy (NCBI): domain Eukaryota; kingdom Metazoa; phylum Chordata; class Actinopteri; order Cyprinodontiformes; family Poeciliidae; genus Brachyrhaphis; species Brachyrhaphis roseni. The sequence goes on along the minus strand of CAEFZY010055455.1, from coordinate 15,740 downwards.
CATTATTCTTATGCAATGCCGAGCTGCAAACTATAATTACAAGGAAATTAATGGAAAAAATGCATTACTGGATCAGATGTTTAAATTCATATCAGATTGTCTTCATCATCATTGTTATTTTGCAGTATAATCTTAACAGTTAACCTGTTCTAAGCACCTTGTAAAAGACTTCACATTCTATGAACTTGTTCACATTTTGTCGTGTTACATAAAAAAATTTACTTGTCAGCTTGTCAGAAGTAATGTTGATAAAAACCTTTGAAGGGTAGAAGGTCACCTCCCAGCAGACCAAACTTTACAGCCAGAACTGCCATGGAATGGTTCAGATTAAATAATATGAACGTGTTAGAATGGACCAGTCCCAGTCCATTCCCAAATTCAGATGAAAATGTAAAGTAAGACTTGATTTTTTTTCTGACCTAATCTTTTTAGCCTGGCAAAAAAGGAAAGTATTTCTAACCATTTCTATTCTCTACATAGACACTAGACCCCCAAAATCATCTTAGCTATAGATTCTGCAAGGTTTTTAATTAGTGCAACTAAATAAAAACAAATGTCACTGACAAGGATAACTGTGAACAGAGCAAAGGGGGGAAAAACAAAGGTGTAAAATTATTTTAAGAAGAGACTTGTAATTGATGAGCCTCAGATGGCAGATGTCTGAAAACCATTTCTTTAAATCTACAGATTATAGTCTTCAGTTCCTAAACGTTATGAGCCTTACAGCGATCTTACAGTGCTATAAAATACAATGCATTCCATCGACTGAGCATCAGTCAAACCCAAACAGGCTGATAGGCTGTGTTTATGAAACAAAGACAGTGACATAAATCATTACTAAATTAACATTGAACAGCTTACGACATTTTAGCCTAGAGTATGCAAGATTTTACTCTGGATGCCAACTTGTCTCCATTTCACAGTTTAGACCCACTTCAGGGTCTTTAATGTTGTTCTCAACACCTGGTTTTGCAGAAGTGCACTGCTCATGGACTTTCCCTAATGTGTGGGGTAAATTCCTCTGCAATATGTCCTAATTTGATCCTCTAATAATACATAGAGGAGAGGAATGAAAATCAAGTTCTTAGAAACAGTCACATGTGTAATTCCAGTAATGTACTCCTGGCATACCAGTAGGTTCCTCTTTCATTTGTTCATTTATTTTGAAAACCTCTCCAATAAATTAGTAGTGTAAAATGGATACCTGTGGATCAGCTTAGACAAATTTGTGCCATTGTCTCTTCTCTTCGAGTGCTGTTGTGCTCAGACTGTGAGCTATGACTCAGTGTAAACATTTCCTAACTATAAACACAAAACTTTCAACCAGATTTGAACCATAAAATAGTCCTTTATTTCTGATCAGAAACATATGGAAGCAGCCATGTCTGTTAGTGGAAATAAACGTCACATTACAGTTGTGAAAAGTTCTGGTCTGAAACAGATGAAGAGGTTCTGGAGATATCCACACTTCCAACTGTGAATGATTTGGCGATGACTCTTAACCCATCAATAGGAAACATGAGTGTCCCTTTCATCCATGTAAATCCATCTTTAAGGAGTAACATATGTTTTCATGGGATGATGTGCTCTCTGTAGATATGGTAACACTGAGGCTTGAGGGGAAATGTTTCATGTGTCAGTGCTATGCTGTACCAGATTACAAACATCATCTACAAACTCCCACAAAAGAGTAAAAGGGTGAAGTGTGTGAAATATAGCAACTGAATGATGGAAAGTCCACAAATAAAGAGCGACAGAACTTTCCACAACTAAGACCGATGATGTGGAATTAAATGATTCCAGTTATTAATTTTGTCTGTGGTCTGAGCTGCATTTATAGCAGCCAAAAATTGGGGATTAATATCGATTTCCGTTATGTAACACTTAACAAATTGACCATTTTAGCAAGAGTGAAAAACTCTGCATTCAGAAATATCCACAAATATTAAATATAATGTAACCAGGGATCAAATCTTTCCTGAAATACTGTTTTTCAGATTTTAAATATTTGTTCAGAGCATAAGGTTTAATTGCTTAACTGAATAGATTTTCTATGATCAATATGAGGGAATTAGATAAAACTGTATTATGCAAGCTCCCCAAAGACAGACTCATGTATCAGAGCTTGGCCATGTTGCCAATATTGAATTTCATTCAAAGAATGAATTAAACTCTCCCATCTGTCCCCTAATTACTCAGGGTGAAGTCAATTTTCATTGATGAATAAAGCAAGGGCTTTGTCTGAAGGTCACGGTAAGAAAACCTGGCGAGTTTGTATGGATGTTGGTAAATGGATGCATTTGTTCACAGTGTGAGCCAAGGTTTCATTCAACTGGGTGATCACAGATATATGCTTCTCTTCTTCTAGTCACTTTGTTATTTTTTTATTCAATCACATCTACATTTTTGAAGATTTGTGTGTTAATGAACATTTACATTTTTTGATAAAATACACCAAGCATTCTAATACCTGTTACACAGCTCTAACAAGGTAAGGTAATTTCATATAGTTTTTCAGGGACAAATTCTGCTTCCCTGCACTTCATCAGTTATCACAAAACTTTTAAACTCTGGCGTTGGTGAATATGCTTGACAGAATAACAAATCACTTTGAGCTTCATGCTCAGAGAAATCGATTAGAAGAAACTTGTGCAGTAAAATCCTTGAGATAATTCTTCAGGGCATCTAGCAATGTGGTTTACTGCAGCAACCTAACAGGATAAAAATGTAATCTCTCATATTGATTAAGGATTTCTGTGTCATTTTTTGCCTTTAAATTTGTAAGACTACAAACCTCCTATTCTTTTTTTTTTTTACTTGATTGAGACAGTGTGTATTTTAATTATTTTTAGTTAAACTTATCAACAAGTATGGCACATTTAGAGAACTAGAGTCTGATAGCAGCAATTTCCCTTTGCTCTTCCTAGAAGGAGAAACAAACAGGATGCTACGTGTTGCTCTGAATTGTCGCTCATGCAGTTTAGCAATGGAAATAACATCATGACGACTACTGAAGACTTTTATAAGCTACTGCTAAACTTTAAAAGGCACTAATTAACAAACAGCGTAGCAGTGAACAGCTGTTAGCTGCAGCAGATGGTTAAGTTTGGCATCATAAAAACCTGAAGAACTTTCTAACACATTTTGCAATTTCAGCTAAAACAACAAAAGCTGCTTTGATGTTTGGGTTGCTACGTGCCACATACATACAAGAATTTGCCCCCTTATATATTTTTGCTTTTTGCCCCAGAAGAGGAGATAAGGAAGACTTAGCTTCTGCAGTAGTGCCAAGACAGATTCCACTATGAATATTAAAACATTTTAGGGTATATTTTGAGTTTAATATAGGAAGTTCTAAGCATTTTTAGACGGGATCTCAAGTATTGACATATTTTAGCTTTTCACTACAATAGCTAGTAGGGTTACGCTGTGGTCCATAGCCTGTCAGAGTACCTGTGGTTCATTGTCTGCAAAAATTCTACACAAAGAGAGATGGATGATATCCTACCATCACTGCTGCCGCGTGGGACCAGGACATCCGGCGACGGAGTCTGTTGCGAGCGCGAGCCGAAGGAGTCCAGACTGTCGAATGAATCTTCGCGTCCGTGGCGTGGCGGGGAGAGCGAGTCACTGCGTTCAGAGTCCCAGCAGTCGATGTAGCCACTGTCCCGAATGCTGCGTTGAGGACTTTCTGCCGCCTCTGCCTCCTACGTTATGAGGAAATAGGAAAAACACAATCAGATTTTTTGGTTTCTAAAATGTGAACTAAAAAAAGGGTGAAACAAATATAATTTAATCCAATTTATTGAAAGAAATCCAGCATCTAAATGTTGCACTTTAGACTCTGAAACCTCTCAGAAAACTCCACAGTCCTCCCACATCTGTTTAGTCAACAACCTTTTCAAAATATCCTCATTGTCTTCTGCCTACATCCTTTCTCATTACTCTCTCTTCGCCTTAGTGACCTTCCCCTTTTTCTGCTGACAGCTGAAATGTGTCTTTGGTACTAATGGAAGGTGGAGAAAGACCTTTCCTGTCAACCAAATGGCTTCCTTTTCCTGACCCCATAACTTCTCCAGCCTTGCATAAATCTCTGTATTCTTGAACGTTCCACAGTGGGTGGGAATTGTGTTTGACAGTGACATATTCTTTGACCAGGGATTTAAGGGCTTCTTTCCTTCTGGTGCAGTCAGATTCACCTGCTTCAGGCTTTTCACTCAGCTTTAATAAATAATGGAAACACTGAGTATAATGTGTTGCCCATCAGAAATGAATGGATTTTGCAGTTTTATTGTATTCCCCTGTTATTCCAGTATTTTATTTATTGGAAAAAAGGTTTTGTTTTGTCCATATGCAACATATGAACATCTGGTAAGCTAATTCTCCTGACTTGGCAGTAATTCATCTGTTTAATAGACAGTGAAATGATGTGACAATGTGGAAGAAATTTTGTGCAGGGTGACATCATGGCAATGAATGATTGTCACAGAAAGATTTGTGAAACCAGTTCCAACATCACTCCGTCCTTCTGGACAGCAACAGCAGGATTTCCACGGGAATCTAGTTTATGAAGGTCATGACTGGACCTCAGGTTGATGATGCTATCATTTCCCTGAGATCATTTCTCAAATATTTCCTCACATCATGTCGTCCAAAAACATTCCTTTACTGATTCCTGAATCAAGTGACAAAGCAGAGACTGTTTGTGTCTCATTTCTGGCCATACTGGTTAGAAGTAAAATTTCTCATACTGAGATAAATATATTAATGTAATAAAATACTGAAAACATAATCTTTAATTAAAATATGACTTTAAAGACCTTTCGCATTTGTGACAGCAAGCCCTCAAACTCTTTTAGGTCCAGCGTGGGCCCGTTGTAGGAGGTGCAGCTGTTAGCAGCACGACCGAGCCAGTAGATGGTGATTAAAACCTGCGGGACAGAAATGGATCAAATTATCACAAAACTCAAGTGACCTTTGGTTTGTTGCGATAATGGTAAACATGGAACAAACATACAATACAAGATTGATATGCCTGATCAAACCAACAGAGCTTTCAATGCTCTCCTCTTGGCAGATATCAAATGAGTCAAATATATTTACTTCCAGTACACTATAAATCATAAAAAATTTTCCACTATAGATTTGTTAAAATGATCAACAAACGCACTGTTTCAGCAGTTCGGGTAAGTCACACACAGCTCTCTGACTCATATACTGACCTTTGAATTGGCCACTGTGATTTACTGAATAAATTATTGGGTCAGTTTTGCCTCTCTTAGACTTCAGAAATATTACAGAACAAGCAGCTGGATTACTCTGCTATTTAGTTGGACCATTTGCAACCCAATGATCCAAGGTTCCACTGAGTGTGAAAGAGGAAACAAAGCTTACAGAACTCATTGGAAGTTTCTTTGCAGTCAGCTTAATGTGTAAAATGCAGAATGTACAGACTGAGGCTGGCATCACACAGGGCTGCACCATTAGCACTGTTGGCGGGGTGATTCCAGCTATATTTACAGTGTCCATGTCAACCTGCACTCCACAGGGACAGCTTTGATAAGAAGGCTCAGCCAGGCTTAATGTGGTAATTGCAGTTGCACCGTCAATGTAAACAGCTTCTTCCATTCAAATACACAGAGAGGACAAGCAAAGGGTTGGGCCTGCTGATCGGAGGGAAGCATGACGCCAAACGAGTCGCTTGCTGTGATCCTGAGTGAACTTTAAATGCAATAACTTCTTTATTTTGAGTAACAGGTCAGAAGTACTTAGTGGCACTAATGGAGAACAGAATATTTGTAAATGAACTAATTAAAAGCTTAAGAAGTGATATTTTTTTAAATCTTGTTTTTGGTGATTATCTCCATAAAACTGCACAATAAATTCTGGCCTTGCAAAGAAAAAAGAAACTGTGCTACTCAGAAATTGCTGTCTTTAACAGGCAAGTATCATCAAATTTTAGAGCCATAAAAAGCACAAATATTGAAAGAATAATAAACAAACCATTTTTTAAGCAAACAAAAAGCACTATTGAAACTGAAACAATAAACTTCTGTAGTCACACAAACAGGAAAAAACAGGAGGTGAGTACCATATGTGGAGAATGGCATCTCATCTAGATAAGCTACTGCTACATTGGACATGAACAGTGATTTTTATAAAAACATTTATTACAAATTAGGTTGAATTTGTGTGACTTTTTATTAGCAAGACGGACAATGACTATTACACCTATTTGTTACACCTATAGTTTGATATTTCTCCAGGCTAATGACAGAACTTTTAAATCTCTCCATAGGGTGCCAGTCTGAAAGGTCTCAAATCTTCTGATTTAGGAACTCAAATTGGGGTAGGAGTCAATAATACCACTGATTTCTATCTTGGATGTGTTTTGCACCAGTTCAGCAGGTTGGTTTTCCAACAAGTCTTTGATGACTTTTGGCCGCATTATTAGCTGCTGTTCTGATTTATTTTCATTGACTTTAAACATTTCTCAATTTTAGTAGTGAATTTTATTATCTACCCAACTAAGCCTGAACACAACAGAAAAGGAAAACTTGTGTGAAGCGATGACCTTTAAACCTTATCACAAGCATCGTGTAGCTCTCTTAGCAGCAAAGTGCAGCACTCCAGTGTCACCAGCATAATGGGCTCATCTCCAGTGAATGTAGGTCGCCACCAAATGTGTTCCACATGCTCACTGTTGAGCTCTAAATAGATCGACATTGATCCCAAATACAAAACCATAGTGAAAAACATCGTATGTCTGTTCCAGCACTATTTACACAAGAAACATCAAACCAACAAGCTGACAACTGTGTCAAACCAAAACTTCGACATCAGCGCTGAGAAGCACCAGGTGAAAGGAAACATTTGTTTAAAACAAGTCGGTGGAGTTGTTGAGTGGCAGCAAAATCAACAAGAGGCCTCAGAGAGAGATGTGTGTCACACTTACTTTACCTCATCAGTTTCAGCAGCTGTCTGCTGTGACATATGGCCTGTCAACGAGGATCTAGTGGAAAGATACAGTCGCCAAGCACCAAAAACAAAAACAAAAAAATAACTGGGACGTGAACAACTATTCACATGAGTACTTATATTTTAACCAACACTAAGTGTGGTTTCCAATACAAAGAAACAAAAAACACTCTACTGGTTGTTCACATCTTCTCCTGCTTAACAAGCACATAACCATTACAGCGATATTCCACTCCTCCAGGCAGCCTCTTTTCAAAGTAACATCAAATCTGTTTGGTAAACAGCTTTATGACCACATCAGCAGATTCTTCTCACAGCAGGTTCTTCACCTCTTAATATTTGATGCGCTGCAGAGACAGCCGCTGTCCAATCCTAGTCCTCAGTCTTCAGAGTGCAAGGCAAATCCACAGTGAACGTCACACAAGCAGATCCCAGCTAAAGTATCACCGACTGGCAATTTGAGAATCATTTCCTCTGCAGCTGTAAATGCTGGCTAACAGCAGAGACTCAATGTGTTTAGTCAGCTAAACGAGCCAGCAGGAGAGGTGAGCTCTGCAACGGCACACACATGAACTTGCTCAGTGCACACCAGCATCACAGAGAGAGTGAAGGGATAGAGAACGAGTGGAACTGCTCTGACTGCAGAGTGGGCAGGGCTAGCACAGCACCTTCTGCTTCTTAAAGTGCCATTAAAAAAAAAGAAAAAGAGTGCTACATTGGAGCAGATAATAAACACAGAAGTAAGGTTAATAAAATCCTGTTTCTGCAGGAGATAAATGTTTTCTAACAACACAGATAGTAACTCCAAGAAATTGAACAAGCCTAATTAGACTCAACAGAAAAGGAAGATGGAAACAAAGATAGTCACAGCAGTCCAAACAGACAGCGTGTCAAAATGCAGGTTTCAAAACCAATCATGCATTTAGCTCACAAACAAATTACAACAATCTAATCCAATGGCAACACTTACATTCTTGAGCCTTCGGCTGCAGTCGCTTCCCCTGGAGAAAAAGACAGATGTGTTAAACATTGGAATATAGGTTGCACAGATTTCAGGAAGTACTAATGTACTAGTACTGTTACTTCTCCTTTTACTCAGCAGTTTCAACAGAGTGTTTGATATTCAGTTTTAATCAATAAGTGTGAAATAATAGATAAACACTCAGATAAATTGCTAATGATCAGAATCAGATTGTTTTCAGCTTGATCAGCCTGATAGTGAACAAGAATGCCTCACATTAGTCATTTACCTCCAGGAAATCCTTTTCTCCAAGTCAACCAAATGTGCTTGTTAGACTTTAGGTTAAGTGAAAAAAACTTCAAATGTGCAGAAAATCTTTTTTTTGTTGAATGAGCAAAAATTTTCTATCTGTAAAATGGTCAAACATTAAACTAGGTTGATTTTAATAGTTTGGTATACTGACAAATTTGTAATTAATTAATGAGCCTTACGTTGAATGGCTGAAAAATCTCTTTTTTGATAAGTACATAAGTCGTACATAAGCTCTACGAAGTGATACTGACAATATTTTTCAGTTGGGACACCGGTGATGAGAGAAGAAAACACACATTTACTTAATTCATTATTATGAGTATTCGAGAGCAAGACATTCAGGAGATAACAGGAAAAATAAATGCAACATTCAGCATCCTGAACAACACTGGTGTTGCACTGATTAATTCTACTACATGTTAAAGCTTCCAACTTGCTTCCAAGTTAAAATAAATTTTGATATATTCTTTAATAAAAACTTTAACAAAGTATTGAACTGGAACTTGGTATCGGCTCATGTCTTAAATGAGTTTGAACAGTATTAGAGTTAAATATCATCTGTATCAGGGCAGCCCTACTAAAAACACTAAAAGCATCTTTTGTATTTTCCCAAACATTTCAGTTATCTTTATATTATCCCAAATGAAAACAAACATAATAATTGCAACAACACACATAAAATAATACAAGTGCACAAGTTATAAAGGGTTAAGAAATTGCAGAAGACAGAGATTCATTTCATACTTGAGGTAAAAAAAAAAGAAAAAAAAAAAGCAAACCATAACTTTAAGGATGAATACTGTGTTGTAGTAATATAACCAAATTCCTACATTATGAGCATGTTTCTAAGAAGGCTCCAGGGTCAAACTCACTCAGCAGGTAACTGACACTTAAATAGCAGGTATTTGAGTTTCCCAGAGACCAAAGAAACAAATAGTGAGATTGAAGGTGAGGAAGAAGGAGAAGTAGCTGCAGGGAATGATCCATAAACACTTCTTCTTTTGTTCAACCTGGTTCTCTGTCAGTCGAACAGATGAGGACAAGCTGCTTTTTCCTTGCCATTACTCAGATGATGCACCAATAATTCACATTCCACAAGACATTAGCTCACATAGAGGCTAAAGAATACATCTGTAACAGGAAATAAACAGTCAGGGATTTTATGGAGAAATGTCAAAATTGAACAAGGTTTCAGAGATGTAGAGTTTTTAATTTCCTTTTGTTTTTTTATTAAAAAGGCAAACAATATTTTATGTATATCATTTTTATCTTTAAGCACATTTTTACCATGCATCCAAATGTGTTTAAAAGACAGTGGGTTCTCAGTATACAAAACCTAAAGCTACATGTTTAAGCATGGGACCATTAACATGGATTAAACAAAAAGTGTTCATTTAAATTCATAGTGAAAATATGTTGGTTGCTACAAAATCTTTTTTATAATGTCTACTGTAAAACATGAAACAAGAAAGAAAGTCTGAAATTGGTAATGTTTTAATTTTTATCCTGTTTATTTCCTAGAATTGGAATTTCTTCAAGACTTTGAATCCTTTATGCATATAAAATTATAAAGATGGTTACTGTGGAAAACTTTATATCAATGTTTATTCAAAGATAATTGGTTCTTAAAAGTTGAGTGAAAGATTTAATCCAGAGTTTATCGTCTTTTATTCTGTAAATATGTCATACAGGGAACGTTCTAAGATGAGCTTGGTGAACCAGAATCTGTCTTTCCAGTTCTTTGATCAACGTCTTTTTCCAGAAGAGTAAATTCTAGCTCAGATTCCTCAGTGAAGCAGTGTGTCTCATGTCACTAAGCTGGACAAGAAACCAGCATCCTGAACAACACAGGGTTACATAACCACTGGAAATAGCACAGGGTCACTGGAACAATGACACCTCAGTTTCCTCTCAGATCCGACTTAATGCTGCAGACTTTCATTGGTTTTTCTTTAAGTTTTACAGAATTGATAAATTAGTCAGGCATAAGGATCCTTATTCCCAGAATGAGTCCCCCAGTGTAGACGGTGTTCCTGAAGTTTCCTTGGATTTTACTAGATTTGCATACCCAGGTTGAGTGTCTTTCAGCTGCAGCTAACAAGAGGTACTTTACTCACACAAATATGCAGACAACTCTCAAAAACATAAATCTATCAATTCTAATCAAGACCCTATTAGTTTGCATAAAAGTAAAAGCACATGAGGTCTGATTTCAAATCAGAATTTACCATTGTTATTTATTAGTATAATTCTATATTAAATAAGTTTGTTTAGAAAATGTGTAAAGTAAAAATATGAGTTATAATTTTTTATACTATTGGTAAAATGCAAACTGACAAATAATGGATTGCTACAGCCATGTGGATATAAATATCTTCAAATAATAAAAAAAGTGACATTTACAAACATGTTTCGTTATAAAGCCTATAAACATTAGTTTCTACACATACAGAGATTCCCTCGTCCTGAGAGAATCCCTAAAGCAGCTGCTCCCGACACCAGCTAAGATTAGCACTTATCCTCTCATCTGATTTGCAGAAGCAGCTTCCTAAGCCCTTCTGTGAATGAAACCCTGTTAAACACATTTAGCATCAGAACAGAGCATGCCAAGCACACGGAGAGACACCTGCACATTCACACAAACACTTACACTGCATGTATAAACCATAACATGTACTTGGTTTTGTTACCAAGCAACAAAGCAGGAGTCATGGCTGAGTGAGTGATGCAAAGCCTTTTGTTGTAAGTTGACAGAGACCAGTTGTGTCAAACAGACATCCCATTGTTTCTGCATTGACAGGCTTGTCCAAACTTCCATTCACTGTCATTTACTAATTTATGTTGCTGTGAACTGCATGATTGTCTAATGCAGGCTGACTGACAGCACGAGACGGGAAAAGAAAAGCACAGTCAGTGTTTAACAAAAGCTTTCTGTTGACATACAGCTGAAGTGCTCCGTGGCCTTCAGTCTGTATAAAGCTGAATAAAATAGATAACTCATTCCACATTTAACAGCAACAACAGAATCTATTCCTATATCTAGGATTTATTGATTTCTCAGCTTGTGACCTGAACTGGCTCATTTTCAGTTTGAACAGCTGCAACTGCTTACTGCCATATTGGAAAATCAGATTTTGCTGCAATCAAGTGAGCATGAGCACAAAATGCAGTCAGCAGAGATCCAACGACTGGCATAAAATTCTTCTGATGGATACATTTCCTGTAAACTGAAAGTAGCATTAAATCTTAAAGTGCATTAGTTAAAGACAATTATTGCTCAACATTGTATTTTCCTCCTACTGAATATATGACTATACAACTGCTATACAAGATTCATTTAATTTAGAGTATTTTCCATATAATTGCCAGTGATTCCAATACATTGCTCATCATGTACATTCCTTAATGGCTGCTTACACAAGTCAAGTGTCTTTTTGTAAAAAAAATAAAAATAAAAAAAAAGATAAACTAAATGTCCCTCAGGTAGTTTAAGCTGGGATGACTGGCTCTGGAACAAAAATTGTAAGACAATAGGAAAGACAACAGTGAAGCTTTGAGTCTTACTTGGCAGCAAGACGTGTGGATGTTTCCTGCAGGTCTCCTGGATCAAACAGCTGCGAGCCTTTAAGTCCCAACTCCTCACAGCCTCGCAGAAAAACACTCAGGTTGTCCTGTGCAGAAAGGAAACAAATGGCAGGTTAAAATCAAAGCATGCAATAACTGCCCAAAATAGTCTGTCTTAGTAATAAAAATAAACTGCAATGTTCAAGAGTAGCTCATGACTGCAATCGGGTCATTATCAGCATTTCCTGTGCATAAATATACGGAAAAGCTTTTAGAGTTTTCAGGCCAGCCAGATAAATTTAACATCAAAGTTCTGATAAAAATCTGAAGTTTTCTGCATCTTTAAGCCAAACAAGACATCTGTCTCTGGTTAGAATGAAAATCTGGATACCTGTTGAATGAAAGGTGACACCACCAGGTTTTACGCCCAAGTTTTGGACATCGTTTTTAGATTCCACCAACTTTCACTCTTCAGCTTCTGGTTTGAGAAAAATATTTTCAACCTTATAATCTGTCATCAGGCCCCCCTTTCTCACTGGTCATTCCTCTCCTCCATTGCTTAGATTTCACTGCAGTCCTTCGCTCTTCCCCTGTGTATGCTCTGACAATGTCTTTGTTGGATGCAACCTGAGTCAAGTTCTCTCATGTTCCCAGGTTCTCCCCCTCTCGCTCACTAACTCTCTCTTTGTGTTTGTTTCAGAGGGCTGCAACTAAAGCCCTTCCCTCTCTTTCCCTCTCAGGGTGTCACCATTTCCTCTTCACCTCAATTGTCCTAAGCCCCATTTCCCTCTTATATGACCATATTCATATATGACATGAGATTATTCATGTTATATATGAAAAAGTGGATCTAAGTGCACCCTTTGGGATTTGCAGCAAAACTTTGAGCAAAATGATATTTGTTTTAGTTTTCTACACTTGCATGGCTGCAAACATAAGCACAGCATGGAAAACACTTGTTCTCACGGTCCTTTTGCACTTGGAGCAAAACATTGCCTCCAAATCCACCCTGCAGCTTCCTGTGTTTTTGGGACGGGGCCATCTGTGCTCTCCTGGTGGGTGGACCCCACCCACAGATTGATACACACACACACACACACACACGCCCACATACACATCTCTCCGCAAAAGGACTCAACAGTTTCTTCAACCAGTTTAACTTCAGAAAAGGCACACCAAAGGTGGGATCAACTGCACCGCATACAAAATTATTATTTTTTTTAGAGTATCAGCACATCCATCATCCTGCTCTGTTGGTTTCAAGTCCTTCTAATCAGATGCCACAGAAATGTTGGAGTAACCAGTTTTCTCCTGCTGCATGCAGAGTTGTGCATGTGCCCTTCCCCCACCTGTTGCTACACACTGTCAATCACCTGGTTGAATAAGGCTGTTAAAGTTTTCCTTACCTTGCACGAAAGACAAAAGTAAACAAAATAAATAAATCCATTGACTCATTATGAAAATATCCCTTTGCAAGTTTTTTTTTTTTAACATATTGACAGAAATCTTCAGTTCATTTCACTTTCAATAGGCAGTATAGAGTTTTCAACATGACAAATTCTCTGCCATAAAGTAAGATCAACAATAACCTCTGATCTGCATATTGGGGGTCACCGGGCTTAGAAATAACAAAATCAGACAGTATCAAGTGACAAAGCACCAAAGTGAGCTGGGTGTTCTGTAAGACAGGAGGCAGGAAACTGGGCGTCTACCCACACAGATGAGTGACAGCTGAATATGTTTGTAGAGAGACTGTAAGGTTGAAGGTCAACAAAAAGTTTTGGTTACTTCAGTCAAAAAAATAAAAAAATAAAAAAATATTAACCTCAAGAAAAGTCAGCAAAACTCAAATAAACCAATATGGAAAGTGGATTATGAGAGAGGGAGAAGGCATGCGGCTAAGGTCAATGGGCCGTGACTCAAACCAGTGGCAGCGACTCGAGGACAGAGGTCTCTGTACATGTTTCTCGCGCTCTACCCATTGTGCCCCAAGAAGCACACATTTTTAATAAAAATTAGGTTAGCTGGAATTTAAAACTGATTTTGCCATTTGAATCATTATTGTAAAAATACCAGCTTTAAATGATCTACATGACTGGCAAGGAATGCTTTTTGAAAGTGAGAATTACTGCTCATTATCTTGGAAGGAGATCTCTTGCTGAAATGTCTATTTACACTGAAAAACACAAGAGAATTCATAGTAGGCTGGAAACAGCCACCGCGGTCACAGAGGTCAAACTGCCAAAGCCAGGAGGTGGTTGTTCTAATTACAAAATTGTCTAAACCCCACAGAGACTTATTTTCCCATTAGTCTCCAAACAGGAAGAGGAAGGGGGAGGGCTGTTTTATTACGATGGGGCAGATAACAGCAAACTCCTTGTTTATGTGTTTCTCACCTCTATAATCACAGCCAAGACAAAGGAGAAAAGTATGCAAAAGCAACAGAATTATGAAACTCAGAGAGAATAAAGGGACCCATTGTTCAGACATAAAAACCCTTGAAGGTGTAGGGTTCTTTTAACATTACTTTTTATGTCAAATTACTTATGTAAACATGTCTTTCCAGTAGATTGTTTATTGTCCCTTTGGGCCAATTATTATGGTTAATTCCTGTTTTTCTGGTCTTGTAATTGTGTAGTCAACTACTGTAAATGATTGGATGTTTTCTTTGTAATGTTGTTTTATGCTTCAGTGATTTGTGCTTCAGATAAAATAATATATTAAAAAAAAGATGCATTTAACAAAATAAAATGATCAGAATAACTTTAAATGTTATATAAGAGTCAGTAATCTTGATTAATTCAAACTCTGTGTTGCACTTCCTCGGGTAGGCAGAAAACCTCCCTCCCATTATGAAAATAACATAAAGGATTGTCTTGCAAAGCAAAGCACACCTACACCCACATTTCCTGCACTGATAAGTGATTGTTCTTTTTTTCTAATTTTAGTAATTTTTGACTTTAAGATAGAGTGCATCATAAAGTACTGCTTGTGAAAATCCAGAAAAGACTCACTGGCAGCAACTTAGACAAGAAGATATATCCACCCACCCTGGACATGTTGGGTTCAGCCATGATTCTAAAGTTGGAAAAGAAAATTAATTTTTCATTTGATTCTGAAGACAATCATGATTACCATGGTTTAAAATTATGTTTTGGAATCTTTTGATTCAGTAAAAGAAATTAAAGCTAGATATGAGATCCTCCATTCTGAACTGTATTTAAAGGTCAGATTAGTAAAAACTAACTCTTACAATTTTCTTGAATGCAACCCTTGGTATCTCATTAAAAGTAAAAGCAGGAATTTAAAATAAAGTGTGAGTTGAGCTCCCATGCTATCAACTTTCTTAGTCTCTGTTTATATGTGAGCGTCGGTCTTGAATGGCTGCTTCATTCAAATCAAGGTCATAGGTCGTAATGAAAGAACTCTACTGTATTCGACTAGACTCAGCTGAAAACTATCAGAGTTGAGATATACTTCAATTCACAAGCTCTCATTCAAAGAGAGACTCAAACTGAGAATTCCTCAGAGAAACCAGAGCAACCACAGACAACAACATGTAATATTCATATTTCTGAAAAAAGAAACTTCTCTCAGATCTAGAATGAAAGAGGTATTCTGGTAAAATAAAGACAGTGTAAACTGGGAGACAGAGCTTTTTACAAACTGATGTATTGATCCAGGTTTTTAGCAGACAGGATGTTTATTGATAATCTGATTTAGTGAAGAACTTTCTGAATGAGGATTTGCTGTCATGCATGACTGGATGTATTTTCTATCATCAGACGGAACCTGATATCATTCATCTGCAGGTATTTGTAATTTAAAGCTTACTGAACTCCTGGTAGCTTAACCTCTAGAACCCGACGGACCCACCGGTGGGTCCAGCTGCCACGTCGCCTCGGCTCGCTCTGTTAACAAAGGC
>CAEFZY010055454.1:0-11488 GCA_903066815.1 Brachyrhaphis roseni | reverse complement strand
CCCCCCCCCCCCCCCCCCCCCCCCCCCCCCCCCCCCCCCCCCCCCCCCCCCCCACACACACACACACCCACACACACACACCTCCTCCCTCTCTTTGCCCTTGAGAGCAGGCCTCCAGGACCGGTGGAGTCAGTCCCGTAGCAGTGATGCAGAACGCTGCGTCGTTTTACTAGGTCAGGATGAGAGGCACGAAATGGACACTTTGAAGAAACATTCTGTTTCTTGATGCTAAAGTTTATTTGCTGTTTGTGTGCCTCAGTAAGCTTTAAAACAAAACATTTGGTGTTTAAAAAATTGTAAGGATGTCAAACATGGATAAAAAGTTGTGTCTTTGTGAGAGAAGCACAAAATGGGACACTTTGAAGAAACTTGTGCTGCTCTTGAATGTTCACGTTCATTTACTGCTTCCATACATTAAAGTAAGTAAGTAAGAAATATTTAACTAGCTCAAAACAAAATACCGCACCGGGCAATAAACCGCTGGTATGTCTGCCGCTCTCGGTTTTCCACAAGGATGCAGCGGAGGGATGCGTCCTTAATAAATCTGCTATTAAGGACGCAGACCTCCGTTTCCAATGCCGAACCATGGATTCGTTCACGCCGAGCTTACGTGCAGCGGCTCTATAGCCTTCAACTCAAAAGCTGCATCATATGAACTTGTTCGTGTGGTTTCTATGATGAGAGGCTATGAGTGTGAATACGTTTCTCTGTCGTGCCTGCTGCTAGCATGTGCTTGTTCTAAATGAAAATTAGCACTTTCTTCTTTGATTTCCAATTTTGACTTCCAATGATTCACTTCCTACCAAAGAGCCCCCTGGTGGTTGAAGAAAACTCCACAGAGAAGCCGCACCGTGCTACAAGTCGTATGGTTCAAAGCGTGGGAATAAAGTAGCGGCTTATAGTTAGAAAAATAAGGTACTTAATTTGCTCAAAACATAATTTAATTTATCAAACTACTTGTGCATTTTTTTTAAAAAGTAGCTTCTTATTTCATTCAACAAATTGAAAATGACAGACAAATAAGAAAATGTACATAAAGAAGTCACAACCCAAATCCTCAACAGTACTTAATATAGTGCTTCATTTAAAACATCTTAAACTTGTCAGGAGGCTGGATTTTGGGTTCTGTGTTTGGTTCCTCAATGTCCTCCAGGGAGAGCCAATGAGCCACTGTGGAGGATGGACCTGCTGTACATTTCACACACCTGCCATTCAGCCAGAGGATAAGAGGAGTTTGTTGCCAGTCCCTCTACCCCCAAGTGTTGGCCTTTATTTCTTCTGAAGAAGTTCTTGGATTCCTCCCTTCAAATACCTCTGGTCTTTACCTCCAGATCTCATTCCACAGCTGGCAACACTCAACTCCTCTTCCTCATACCTGCGAACCTGTCCGTCCTCCACTATCCGGCAGTTTTCCCTCTGGACCTTCTCAAGATCTCTCTGACACCAAGACGCTTCCCCACACGGGCCGGCTCCAGCCTCAGTCTGCCATCTCCCCCCACAGATTCTTCCTCTGTGCCACCACACCGTCCCAAACTCCTGGCTCCCCGATCTCCCAGACTGAAGACTCACATTCATAATCATCTTTGTACAATAAACTTTATCTTTTATCACCTGCCTCAAATACCCAAAACCATGACAAAACTCTCAATGAGAGCAATAATACAATGCTCTCATCCAGAGCTCAGAGAGGAGGAGGAGGGGTGCAACAAACAGCATATATTGATTCAACATTGATCAGATGCTGATCAGATGATGGCATTTCAATCTCTGAAATTCAACCACAAAACAACATTGATTCAATGACATCTCTTCAACATTACTTGGCTAGAATTGGATGATTGTTTGATGGTTGATCCACCATTAACCTCAACTAAAAATCAACCTTTCTGACAATAACGCAGCATTGAATTTACATCCCTTGCTATCTGTGGTGTGAACTACAATGAACATGTTTGAATGGAAGAGCAAATTAATTAAAATTCAAAAGTGCATTTTGTCTTTTTTCAGGTTAGTTTGATATAAAAAAAAATGCATGATGAGCCAAAACACCTGAATGTGATGAACAAAAATGAAATCATGGTCTCTAATTTGTTTCAAAATTAGCAACACAATTTTATCTGATGACTTCAGTTTACACTGCAGAACCAGAACCAGGTCAGCCCACAGTCTCATAATATCACCACTTTACAGTGCCTGGGTTAGTTTCAAAAACTGTCTAATTTAACCTGGAATATTAAATATATGTTTATAAGAAGAAACTGTTTCGGTATATGTTTTTATTACTCAAGATCTTTCTCAAATCTCAGAGTAAATTTAGACAAGACATACTGCTTTGCATAAATGAACACAACAGTCCTGGTTGGACAAACTGTACTTGTTAGAGTGACTTCCCAGCCAAAGTGTTTCATTTTGACAAGATCTTTGGAACACTCATCTCTCTTCCTCTTCTGAAGTGTTGCTGTCTTTCCATTCCTCCAAGAGATTTTCTGTAATGGGACATTTCATCATAAATAGCTCCTTGAACAGATCGCTGTACACTTCTCTGGGATGTGAAGCTTTATGTAATGAATGAGCGGCTCCACTGCTGAGAGTCAGACCAGAACTTGATGACGTGGGGCTGATTGAAGATGGCCTCGGCCACATTTTAAATATGCTGTACATCTTTTCTTTTTGTATTTTTGTGTTCTGTTTTCAGAATCTGGTAGAATTGGGAACACATTCTGGGTTTTGGCAGCACAATATGAGAGGAGCAGATAGGAAAGTTTAGTGACACTTCAGTGTGTCACCACTCTGACACATAACTTCAGTGAGTACTCATTAAATGTCCAGAATGAGCCAGAAGCTCAAATCTCCAACCACATGATCACGTGAAGCTAATGACTGAGCAGTTAGCTTCACTTTGTTCAGCAAAATTAATAAAGTCCTTTTTGGCACCAAAGAAGTGAAAGCTTCTTCAATCATAAAGGAGGCTCAAATGTCTTTTACTGAACATTTCTGTTCAGTCTTTATTGAGCAAAAACGGCGAAAGATGATGACAACTGCAACAGCAGGTCGTAACATAGCAACCGAAATCAATAGAAGGCAAGATAGTGACTAAAGAAAAAACTAGATCCTATTAAGCATTCTACAAAATAAATCATGCTTTGCACTTACATATGTTTCACTTCACCCTTTTATAATTATGTACACTCATGTTAGATTTAGAGACTAATAATCATAAATTATGCTTAACATATTATAAAGAAATCATAACAATGGAACTTTCTCTTGGGTCAGGCTGAGGTTGAAAAGATGCTGCAGAATCCCACAGAGCTGTTCTGCAGGTTCAGGCCTCCAGGACTCTGGGGCTGACTCCATCTGAACCTGCAGCCTGGTTTTGGTTCAGTCTGTCCAGCTGCCTCTTCACTTCTAGATACAGAAAAATGGGAGGTGGAGGTAAAGAGACCAGCAGCATCTTCTTATTTGGTTGAAGACAAATTTGTGGAAGCAGAAGAATCCATGACTGAGGTGTAAGAAAGAAGATCTGAGGATTGACAGGAAAGTTGTGGGTCAGAGGAAGGTGGGATGTCTGTATGGCTGGAGACAGGGAGGATGAGGAGGAGGAAGAAGAGGAGGAGGAGGATGCACCTGTTGAAGAATGTGTTCAGTTCTATCCAGACTTCCATCTGTCTCATCCTCCTTTTGCTTGAAGCCTGACCACATCTCTGACATTGTTCCTCTTCAGTTCATTCTCCAGCTTCTTCTTGTACTTCTCTTTGCTGTCTCTAATCTTGACTTTGAGCTTCTTCTGTATACTCCTCAGTAACTCTCTGTCTCGTTCCCTAAAGACTCTTTGTTTCTGGTTAAACAGTTCCTTTAGGTCACTGGTGATTCAGTGACCATTATTCTGGTGGGGATGGTTCTGTCCACACAGAAGTTTATATAGTCAGTCACACACTCAGTCATGGCACTGATGTCATCTCCACATGTAAAGTGTTTTACTTTGGAACCATATTCACATTTATACACTGATATGCATGTGGCAGCACTAGATGGAGCTCATGAATATTATGCAACTTTAGTTCTTGGATCCAAAAAAATAAGCAGCTCAGTAACACCACCCTGGGAATATTACCTTCTTTTTTTTTTAAGGCACATGGATTCAAATATGTAGATATTTATGACATCTCAGATGAGATCCAAATTTACAAATCAATTTATTAAATTATATGTAAATACTGTTTTAAAAACACATTCTCAAAAAGAAAAGCAAATAATGAAAACAGGGGGGGAACCCTACAGAAGCTCAGGTTACTGGTAGGAGAGGCAAGAAACATTCACCAAACAACTATAAGAACCCCTTTACAGCACTAGACAGTGAGACAAGTCAAAACTCACTTCATCATCTAAATGGACACTAGAGAGCAGTCTTTTCCATGAAGACTTCCGTTTGCTGCTGATGATAGCATTGTCCCAAAACTCCTCTGTGTGTGAAATGAAACAATGAAAACAGTTTGCCCTGGTGAGACGAGCAGCAGTGTGGCAGAGCTAAGAGACCATGTGCCCAATAAAGATTGTCTTTATTCTCACTCTCCACTCTTGGACAGGTGTCCTCAGCTCATTCCCTCCCTTCATGGATTGTCTAATTGGCTAACTGGAGCAGCTAAGACCAGAAATAGGGCTGTGTCCCATGTAGGAACATCTATGTCTGACTACTTGTTTTAGACTTTAGCATGAAATACAGAGCTGGTCAGAAGTTTACACACACTCAGTGTCAACGTCATTATTTTGTGCATTTTATTATTAATTTCTGTCTATTTTTTCTTTTTTAATCTCTTTTTTTCAGGGCTAGGATGGTCATAATTCTTAGAGTTTGTGAAAATTACACTGTTAAAAAAAAAGGCACTGTAGAATTTACAGTAACTTACTGGCTGCAAGGTTGCCAGCCAGTTACTGTAATTTTTAAGGTAAAGAAATTACACTAATTTTACAGTTCCCTTATTGTAATTCTTTTACAGTTTTACTGTGATTTTATTGCAGTTTTACTGTAATTTTTATTACTATCTATAAATCTTTAAAATAGCACAGTAATTATATAACATGGTTTCTGTGATTTCATCACATTTTTATCATCATAAAATTCCAATAGTCCTGTAGACAAAAAGTTGTCATTTACTCTCATGAAAGTATGGAGATCATGAAACTGCATACTATGCTAGCTTTTAAAAGTTTAAAAAATGTTTTGTCACAAAAAATGTTTTATTTTTCTAATTAAAGAAATATACATATATATTTTTTAAATCGTTCGATTTTATTGTCAATTTAAATCTGGTAAACTGAAGCAAAACATAATATAGTATTTTGCAACAGCAATATTTGCTTGTTACACAGAAGTCAAAGTATTGCAACGTCAAAGTCATAAAATAATGTTTTACCAGCTTTCTATGTAGAACACACTTCTTCAGGACTGATGAGGAGTTCATCTATGAGAGGTGAGCAGCCATCCTGCTGCAGCCTCTGAGCCCGGCTCTACTCTCACCTGTTCACACAACCTGACCTGAGATGTCAGACTGTTGGTGCAAACAGCCTGGAAAGAAACTGTGTCAAACCCTAAACCTTGAGCAGAAAGCTTGTCTCCAGAAGTCATTGTGCTTGGAGGTCTTGTTCCTTATTGACCTGACCTGAGAGGTCTGGGAGGTTACTACCAGCAACAGTAGATATTTAGTGTATTGTGGTGATATTGCATGTTTACTATTGTATGTATGTGATGGCTGCACGTGGATAAAAGACAGGAAATGCATTTCATTAGGTCAACTACAAACCTACCAAGACAAACTAAACCAACAGCCTGACCAAGACTCAGAGAGGCAGCCAGGGGGCCCATGGTATCTCAAGAGGAGCTGCACAGATCTGCAGCTCAGATGGGACAATCTGTCAACAGAACCACAAATGCTGTGGTCAGATGAGACCAAAGCGACAAGGTAGTGGAAGCATCATGCTGTGGCAGTGCGTCAGTAGATGGATGGAAGCAGGTCAGAGCTGATCCCAAGATGTATTTCAATTCAGTTTATTTATGTACCACAGATTCACAGTAAATGTTATTTCATAGCACTTTATATGAAAAACACATGACACATATCCAAAATAAAATAAATAAATAAATAAATAAAAACAACTGAAAACAACAGACATTTTTCACAACAACTGGAAGCTAGGAAAAATAATAAAAATAAATAAATAAAAACCAAACGCTACCAAAGCCATAAACATAATGGATTCTAAAGTCTCTGAAAACAAAATTTTAGACTAGATATAAGACAGGTAAAACATCCAAACTCTCAGTTAGGACTTTTATGAGTATTGAACTCATTTTAATTTTTAATGTTAATTATTGATTTATTCTTTATTGCAGCAAGCGTACATATATCTCAAATTGTTTTGACACCCTAATCAGACGCTGGACTCTGAAATGTTTAGTTGGATAACAGAGAAAAAATACTCTGTAATCACCATGAACTCTTGTGCCTGAGCTAGCCCCATGTGAAGCTCACAGTTATGGAGCTCAGACTGTTGGCTCCATCAGGTGACAGAACAGAAACACCTCAGACCAGCTGAAGCAGTCTGGGACTGGAAGCTATCAGAGGTTGCTTAGTGATGTACAAATGTAGAAACAACGTTATGAAAGAATTAATATCAGCTATTACATAAAGGAAAAGGGATTACTGCATAAGCATGCGTAAACTGTTCACCTGCCCAGCCCTGCTGGGCTCTGGGAACTCAGTGTGTGTGAATGTGTGTGTGATGTGTGAGTGTGTGTCCAAGAAGGCAGATCAGCAAAGAGATTAGCGTCCTCTGAGTGTGTGGACGGCTTGATGGAACATTCTGGAAAGCCTTTCAGCTGTAGGAAACTAGAGAGAAGACAGAATCTTGAAGTTCTGACTTTCTTCATTTGAGCTGAACAGAAGGAACCGAACTAAAACCAACTTCAGGACTTGCTACAGTCAGTAGTGTCAGTGCTGGATCCAGGCAGAGATAACACAGTGGGATAACGGACCCCTGTGGACGTCCAGGCTTTTGGCCACACCACAAGTGGTGTCATATCAGCTAAATCAGACCGAGAAATAATCTGTTTTACTTTAAAGTGAAACAGAGGCTTGGTCAGACTCCACTGACAGCAACACTTCAACCTCACTGGTCAAATGGCAGAGGAATACGAACAGGCAGAATTTATCAAAGGTAAGTTCAGCAAGAATATTCATTTTGTATCAAATAATAATTATTCAATGCATAAACCTCACATCCATCATATTTCAGCAATACTAATATAACCTGCACGTGTTTTAAGCTGCACACCGAGACTGGTGTTACTAACATGTATTATCTATAAACCTTTTGATATACTCAAGTGTCAAAAAGTTTGTCACTGGAACTTTTCTGAAAGAGTAGGACATTCCACCAGAACATTTATAATTTGTGAATGGATATGGCAATAAATGCTGCTTCCTTATTGTTATTAGATTTAGTTATTGGTAAAAATATGGAGCTGCATAATAGTCAATCATTCAATTTTAAGCTGACCACTTTTCATTTTCTGTAATTTCTTTTAGGAGAACTTTCAGAAGTTTCATTGTTTTATTCACTGCTGTAATATTTACAGAAGGTGGGCTGGAAATTGCTTAAAAAATTATAGACAAAAACATGTTACAACTCCTTTAATGTCAGCCTTTACTTTCTGAAATTTATCTTTAAAAGAACGCATGAGACCTGGACCAGATGGGGACTCTGAGGGTCCCATCATGTTCATACGGTTGACCCCCGGGCCACTCTTGGTGGGGGGGCCACTGATTATTTAAAGAAAATGATTTAAATGTAGTTGTTAATCAATTATTAAACAAAAGAATGGACATTTATCTTTGGTATATTATGGTTATTAAAAAAACCCACACACAATCATAAATTGTCATGATGACCCTGGTGTCATGGAAGCAATGTCTTGTTAGTGTTTTGAGGGTGACAGTTAAGGTTAAGTGTACACAATATTTAAAAATAATCTATCATTTTTTAATTTTAGAAATCACAAACCAGAAATAGTTTCCTGACAACTTAATTAAAAAAAAAGTCTTCTTCTTCAGCTGGGTTCTTGTTTACAGCTTTTGATTTTTCAAAGTATGAATAATTTTATTTTTAACATAATTTCAGTCGCCCTTGGACTGAGATAAGGTAAATATTGTATTTTAAGGTGAAACGTTTTGGAGGCATTCTGCCATTCTGGCATTCTGTTAGGTAGTCGGTGGGAGAAGTTGGAGTTATCTAATCTAAGCACTGATCCTTTCTTAAGAATTCTTGAGCTTAAAATATAAACTCTAAGTTTTAGTCAACTCAGAAGTAAGCTGGAGGTGCATCTGGTTTGTCTGAAGGTGATGAGACCCAGACCAACTCACCACAGCAGAGGCTGCTGGGACATGGAGTCGGAGCTGATGAGTCCAAGTCCACAACACCTGTCATAGTAATGAAATCCTGTCTGTCTGCTTGTGTGTGTGTGTCCTGTACCCTGCAGATCGGCTGTACTTTGCTACTCTTCGTGTCAAACCAAAGAACACTGCAAACACACACTTCTTCAGCACTGATGAGGAGTTCATCTATGAGAGGTGAGCAGCCACCCTGCTGCAGCCTCTGAGCCCGGCTCTACTCTCACCTGTTCACACAACCTGACCTGAGACGTCAGACTGTTGGTGCAAACAGCCTGGAAAGAAACTGTGTCAAACGAAGTGGTGTTGTTAAAGAGAATTTATGTTTGTTGGTTTTAAAGAACAGATAGAGAAGAAAGCAGGGGTATTACAAGGTCAGACAAAACAGAAAAATACACGTTAACACACAGTCACACACACACAGGAACTCAGAACTAGTTGTTGTCTCCCGTTGACCAAGCATGCATGTGAGGAGAGTTGAGCCACAGGTCAGACGTCTCTGATGTTATTCAGACTCATCGCTGGATCTTAAACATATAAAAAGATTCAGATTGTCACCTTCCTCAAATATTGGCATAAATAATTTTTTGCATAAAAAAGCAAAAACAAATCTCCACCTGTTTCTTTCCAAATGACATTTTAGGCAAAACAAACACAAAAATACAAAAAATAATGTAGGCTATTTTGTTTAGGAAGGTGACAATATTAAGACTTCTGAAATCATATTTATTACTGTTTTAATAACTTCTTTCAAGATCTTGAATAATTTAGTTTTGATTCACCTTTCCTTAGACTTGCCACTTCTTTTTCTTATTTAGTAACAAATAGTGCTTTAAAGCCATATTATTCTGATATATAAACTAAAAGAAAATAATTATTTTCTCCAAAAGACAGTCCGGGGATAAACACTGAAATATGGAGCTGAAACAGTCTCAACATTCACAAATTCTTAGAAAGATTCACACTTGTATTTTTGATACATTTGATTTACAAGCTGCTTCTGGTCTGCAGCCTTCACTGCATTTGTCTGGGAATGTTTAGGCTCCCCTGCTGTGGCTCAATACAACTAATGAGATATATTCCTTGTTTCAGCCAATCGTGTGAATGGATCCTACGTTGCGGTAACTTATATATAAGCCAATCACAGAGTCTAGAGGACCACATAAATAGCTGTGAGTTTGACATGTGCTGTAGATGCTCAGAATCCGAATCATCCTGGCAGATTTGAACTCACTGATGATGATTCTCTGACAAAGTGTGGAACAAAACAGTGAGCCATGCAGTATGAGCCGGAGACTTCAGACCTAATCATGACACCCTCACCTTCCAACAGCCCCTTTCATGAGATGACGGTCTGCAGGTATTTGTATATTTTTGAAGGTAATTTAAATCTGATCAGGGAGATTTCCTTTTACATAAAATTAGCAGATGTTGATGCTAATGAGCAGTTTGGTGGAAGAGCCCTTTTCTAGGTTAAAGGTTAATCAGTGTGCGATTATAATTCCACATTTGTATTCATAGATAAACCAGAACACCAAGGTGTTTTTCACTACAATCCTTTTTTATGTAACCCATGCATAGTAGAGAAATCTTTTTATGGTTAGGCTGTGTAATATGCATATCTCATTTTGAGGGGAGGAATTCAAATTAGTTTATGTTTGTAACCTCATTTAGGATCGTGGTTAGCCCGTGCTTATGGCTCCATGCTAAGATATAGGCCAAGATGAGATCAGCACACCGCCTGATGCAGAGATTTAGAACAAACTCCATGATGGCGTTCAGATCAGACACTTAATCATGTAAGCAGATATCATCAGGCTTCACGTCTGGCCCTTTAAATTTCATTATCATCAGACATCAAAGTGGAAATTACCAAATACACACAAAGTGCCATTATTTTACCCATAAGTACCAAATTCACAAGAATATTTCACTCTAAATATGTAAATAAAATAAATCTGATACAGAAACAAATAAGAAGTTAAATACTGTAGAATCTAAAGCTTTTCATCAACATCAAAGGAATTATACCAGTTGTATCAATAACAACTGAGATCACAAAGAGATCCTCTCTTTCAGTCACTCTTAAAGTTTGAATATCAGCACTGGAATCATGCAAGACTAGCAGAGACCCATGTGGATGATCTGCTGATCCCATCCAGCAGAGGGCAGAGCGTCCATCCTTTACAACAGGATGTGGAGTCGGCACATCAAGCAAAGTTTTTCCTCTTAAAACTATAACTGACTCTGGAAAACGTGCTCTGCACACTTCTGTCACATTATGGTGGATCTATTTATTTAATGCTGTTACAGCAGTAAAGAGGACACCTAAGTTCATTAGTAATGAATTTCTATGAGACTGGTCTAATAGAAAATCCAAAACTGGTTCAGATACATTAAAGCTACAGTATGCAAAAGTTACATGTAACTTTTCCAAAAATACGTTTTTTCCATAATTGTTACAACTATCACCATGTCCTGACCATGATTAATAGTTTTTAGTTTTTTATTATAGTTTACTTGGACTTGACTTGGATTAACTATTCATTTAGCTAACATTATCTGCATGCAACACCATAGCTAGGTACTTACTTTACACAGCTTGTTTGGAAGAAAACTGCCAAGTTTTTTTGCCTTTTGGCTCTGGCTGGTTGCTGAACATGACTGACTGAGCAATTCCACTCAGCAGCTGCTCTCCCCTCATCATCACATCCACATGTCATGATTGATGACAGTTGGTTGAGGACCCAAATGCAGAATGGCAGAGAAGAGGAGTTGACAATGAAAAAGTATTTATTGAAACAAGTATGAACAACAACTTACAAAAGTTAAACAGAAAGCCGAAATAAGACGGAAAACATCATCCAAAAGAAAACAAACCAGAAAACATGAGGAGTCCCAAGGGAGAGCAGAACGGAGTAGTAACTATTGGAGAATTAAAAGGTGCCTAAACGTCTCATAATATATAAATAAGAAATACATGTATAAACAAAAGACTCGGAACTCCTTCTGCTCATAGTCGAACGGGAAGAGATTTTAAT
>CAEFZY010055452.1:0-15500 GCA_903066815.1 Brachyrhaphis roseni | reverse complement strand
AATAACTTATAATGTCTGTCGTCCTTTTCTTTTTTGGTGGCGACATGGTCTCGGAGACTCATAATGTCAAACTCAGAGGGAGACGCGTTCACTTTCAGCACCATGGACCAGGCTTCCGTTCCGCGTGTGGCCAGCTGGCCGCCGCCTGTTGCAGCTAATCAAAGAACGTAGATCCACGTTCTTTGAGCCAATAGCGGCATGGGTCGTCATAGTTCATAACAGCCAATTTTAACATGAATGCTACCACTGCGTAGTATATTACAATATTAAACTAATCAATGTAGATTTTCCTTTATTTTGGTTTTGGTAAAAAATACATATGTTGTTGTTGTTTTTTTTAAATTAATATGGCAAAAATTAGTCGGGACTATTTTATATCCCTTGAATATTGGTCGTGACATGTCACGACGGTCCATACCCAAACCTACGCCCATGAGTTAATTATGTTTATTTAATGATCGAAAGTTATGAGGACTTCAGATCTCTGCCGCAGTAATTAATCCGGGTTGTTTCTGATCTTTAGGAGTTGAATAAACGAATGATCCTGTTTTTCTTTCTCTGTCTCTTCCAGACTTTGACGCTGAATCTCCGTAAACCTGCTGAGTCAGACTCTTGATCCGCCTGTGAACCTGAACAGTAGGAGCTCCAGAGAGGCTCTCATCCAATCAGAGCGCTGCACAGCCTTTCAGCCCGCCCCCTCAGCCGTGGCCGAGGAGCTGCGGCTCCACCTGAGCGGCCAGGTGAGGAGGAGGAGGAGGAGGAGGAGGGATGAAGATGTCCTGTTGGCTCGGTGACTCAGCAGGTGTTGGGTTTATAAGCAGCAGATCTGCGGTGAAGCACACAGAGACGATGGCCGGGCTGCTCTGCACGGTGTGGATCCTGCTCTGCAGCGCCGCCCTGCTGGACGGGAGGGCTTCAGGTAAGCACACCTGTCTGTCTGGTTCTGATGATCCAGTTCAGTCAGGTTGGTCTGTTCGCAAAGAAAGAAACTAGTTGAATGATTGTGTTAAATTAGTTTTTTTAATCTATAAAATTTCCATCATATTTATGTTTTTATCTGATCAGCAGCAACATATTTATCCTCACTCCAGTTTTCATCCAAACATTCCTGATTTTAGAGAGAAACCGGCTTCCTCAGCTTCTGATTGGCTGGAATATTGACGGTCATTGTATGGAGCTACATCGGAGCCTAAACGTTTGTTCAAAACAACAACAAAACTTAAACTGAAAAAATAAAACCGGGAATCTGAAAAGTATTTTTGAACATTTTCTCAATTTAACATCCGTTTTTTCTGCTTTCAAATCTTTAATTTATTTTTTTTTTAAATTCAGTTTCACATCTTTTCTGTTATTCAGTTTTATTTTTTTCATTTTGAACAAAACTTTATGGCCCTAATTTAGCTCCGTACCAGTGAGCTTGTTTGCAGCAAACAGCCGAAGGTTCTGGTTTATCTGGAGAGTTGAGTGGATCCAACATGTCGGTGCTTTTTGTTGTCAGAGTACCAGCTGGAGTCGGAGGTGTTGAGCAGGTGTGAGATACTGCGGAGCGTTGCCATGGGAACCAAACAGGAAGAGGTTCCTCACTGTTTGCAGGATGGCAGCTTCAGGTATCTGCAGCGCAGCATTTTCATCTCTCATCGCTTCTCTGTATGAAATATATGAGATGACGTTTTAAAAATTTGTCTAAAGTTAACAGCTTTAATTTTCATTTGGTGACATTTAAAAATGTCACCAAATGTTTTATTAATGATTAAATATTGAGTTAGCAAGCTAAATATGTAGCATCAAGCTAAACATTTAGCTTCAAACTAAATGTTTAGCTTCTACATTCAATAGTTAGCTTGCTGACAAAATAGCACATAGTTAAAATTTTCACTTTCAAACTAAATATTTAGTTGTTAGCTCAATATTTTTGTGCTGAACTAAATATTTACCTCTTAGCTAAGCTAGACATTTAGCTTGCTAACTCAATATTTAGGTCTAGCCTAAATGTTTAGCTATCAAGTTAAATATTACATTTCTGCACTCAACATTTAGCTTGGTCTTTAATGTTTAATCAGGTAAAGATTTAGCTTACTAAATACTTAACATTTAGTAAGCTAGCTACTTTTTTAATAACATGGTGAAAATTTGACTGAAAATTAACATTTTCATTTATTCTCAGCAGAATAAATGACCCAAATTATTGCTGGTAATTTTACAAACGTCACCAAGCAGAACCTCTGCATATTTAAAGAACATATTTTAGTTTTTATTCTGCTGAGATGTTTAATAACTTTCATCCAGTTTCTGTTTCCTCCCTCCAGGTCTGTGCAGTGCAGTGGGCGGAGTCAGGAGTGCTGGTGTGTTGACTCTGAAGGTCAGGAGGTCACCGGGAGTCGAACCAACAACTCCATTCCTCACTGTGAGCAAAAACCCACAAAATGACAATTATAATGTTTCTTGGTTCAAGAGGCAGAATGAACCTGAGCTTTGGTTTCAGTGTTTGAACACAAAGCAGACTGAAATGACTGTTGATGGAGAAACTGTTAAAAGGTTAAACTCTGATGTTTAAGGTAGTAAAGAGTTCGATCCCAGACAGGCCCCCAAATATCACCTCAAAACAATAATAATCCAGAAAAAAAGCAACTGGCTTCAGTTTTGTGAATTTAATTAAAAACATCATACGATTGAGCTGGTTTGGTTTTGTTACCATGGCAACAGGAAAGGTGATGTTAAGAAACTGGAGCTAAATCTGAGGAAGCGCTGGACCCGTTCTCAGATCTCAGCTCTTTAGTTTGACTTTCTGGAGGAATATTCTGGTTTCTGTCCGGTTCCAGGTCCGACCCCCTGCCAGCTGCAGTCGCTGCTGCAGTGCGCCCCCTCTGGTCTGTTTGAGCCGGTGCAGTGCGACTCCAGGGGGCGCTGTTGGTGCGTGGACCAGGACGGCATGGAGCTGTACGGCACCAGACAGGCCGGCAGGCCGCGCCGCTGTGCGTATCCACAACAGAACCCTTTCTTCCTGCTGCCGCCCCGACTCACTGTGACCTTTGACCTTTAGGTCCCAGCAGCTGCGAGGTGAGGTCCAGGCGCCTGCTTCACTCCTCGGCTTCCTCGCTTCCTCAGTGCGCCGCAGACGGCAGCTTCCTGCCCGTTCAGTGTAAATTCATCAACACGACCGACAGAACAGTGCTGGACCTGCTGCTGGCCTTCAGCAGGTACCGGCTCACCTGGACGTCCTCCTCTGTCCTCACCTGTCCTCACCTGTCCTGACTAAATCTACCTGGTTCTACTCAACCCTGCCTGTCTGTCCTCACCCAGAGTTTTGTAGTAACTAATTACATTTACCTGAGTAACTTTTTTGAAAAATTTACTTTTATGATTATTTTTGCTACGCTGTACTTTTTACTTTAACTTGAGTAAAATGTCTGTATTTTTTACTCCTGAATGAAAAACAAAATGTTTTGACCAGAAATCCAGCAGAAACACACCTGCAGTGTTAAAGTGTTTATTGAAAGAAACTGAATTGGAAACATCTTATCTTGCATGATTTTGTTATTTTTTGTTACTTTTATGAATTATTGTCATTTTCACCTTTTAAATACATAACCTCCCACTTAACTTTGTATTTTGGTTCATCTGATGATGTATTTTTAAATATTAAAACTTGAGTCGACTTTTTACCAAATACTTTTTTACTCTTGAGTAATTTCTTGGACGGAAATTACTCCGTTGAAGCTGCTGTTGAAGCTGCTGTTGGTTCTGGGTTCTTCCTACCTGAGCAGGTATCAGCTCACCTGAGTTAAATCTTCTGCTTTCTGCTGCAGCTCTCCAGAGGCGTTCCAGACTTTCAGGAGTTTCAGGAAGTTTTTCCCGCTCGTTTCGTCGTACTGCTTCTGCTCAGACAGCCGCGGCAGGGAGCTGCAGGGGACAGGTGAGCCGACCCGGGTTCTGGTTCTGGTCCCAGACACTTTGACTGGATTTCTGTCCAGTTTTCAGGTGGAGTCACCAGAACTGGACCCAGGTTCAACCATTTAGCTCCTTCCATTTTCTTTAACTTACTAGCTCAACATTTGGTTAGCAAGCTGGAGAGTGACGCTGTTTCTCCAGGAGGTTCTGCTGGTTTGAGCGGGTCTGTGGGGCTCAGACCCGGTTTGATGTTCCAGCAGGATGTTGGTCCAAAGCTCTGAATCCAAATGGTTTTGGTTTGAGCTTCTGGAACGGTGGTCCCACAGATCCCAGGGATCGCTGCTGGCAGCAGGACGTCTGCGGCTCCAGGTTGACCAGATGATGTAACGATGCAGGTGTGACCTTCCTGTCCAGGTGTGGAGCTGCTCATGTCTGAGGTGTACGACTCGGCGTTCTCCGGTCCGCGCTCGGCTCGCTCTTTCGCTCAGACCAACGTCTACAGAGTCCTGCAGAGGAGGATGCTGGGAGTTCGTCTCGCCCTCACTGGACACTTCAGATGTAAACAGACTTCAAAATATTCACATGAACTTTGTTTAAAAACTTGATTCAGTTTTACATTAAAGCTTTAATTTGACATTAGCCTTTTATTAGAACTGGTCTGAACTGGTCTGAACCAGCTAGTTCTAACCAGTTCAGATCAATTTGACTGGTTTGAACAGGTTTTAAAACAGCTTGTAAAACAGTTTCAACCAGTTTAAGCTGGTGTTACTGGCTTTGAACTGGTTTGAGCCAATTAAAACCAGTTTGAACTGGTTCTGAACCAGTTTTTACTTGTCAGAACCAGTTTGAACCGGTTCCAGCAGGTCTGAGCTCTGTCCTGCGTCCCCATCAGGTCCGTCTCCCTGTGAGGAGGAGCGTCGGGCGGCTCTGGACTCGTCCAGCGTCTTCGTCCCGTCCTGTGAAGCTGGCGGCCGGTTCAGCGCCAAGCAGTGCCAGCAGGGGGCGCTGTGCTGGTGTGTGGACCCCACAGGGAGGGAGCTGACTGGATCGCGGCGGCCCAGAGACGGCCTGGTCTGCGGTGAGGATGAGCTGCATCCGTTTGGTCGGCTGCTGCTGTCGGTCCAAACGGAGAACTGATTCTGCTCTAACTCCGCCTCCAGGTTCTGGTCCAGCTGACTGCCCCGTCCAGCGCCGTCTGGCTCTGTCCCGGCTGTTCTCGGGTCCGGTCCGTCCCCCTCAGGCGTCCTCTGGTTCAGCAGCTTCCTGTGTGTCCCTCCTGCGTCCTCTCAGGGTTCTGGGGTATTCGGACCCGACCTCCCTCCTGCCCCGGCTGGTCGAAGTTCTGCAGGGTCTTTTCCCCTCGGTGGGCGGAGCTCTGGAGGCGCTGACCCGCTCCCCGGCCCAGCGCCTCCAGGAGAACCTGTTTGGAGGGAAGTTCCTGCAGAACGCGGCGGCCTTTAACTACACCGGGGTGCTGGGACCTCGAGGAGCCGGGGGTTTGGACCAGCTGTCCGCTCAGAGCCTGCAGGAGAACCGGGACCTGGTCCGGTCCGTGAGCCGGGCCCTGGAAGATCCCGCCTTCCTGTCCGCCCTGAGGCAAACACTGATGGGTCTCAGCGACGCCCCCTCTGGGTCACTGCAGCAGGTCTGACATCAGAACCTGTTGAAACCCAAACAACACCAACATTTAACACAAAGAGTTCTGACCAACACATCAGCTCTGACCCAAAGCGTGCTGATCACAGGTTGCCATGGCGATTCCCTCCAGTACATCATATAGAACGGGTCAGAACCTTTTGGGTTCATACATCTGCTAATCCACTGCTAGCAGAGCTAACTTTCAGCTTAGCGCTTTTGCTAACGTTGAACATGTTTAGCTTTCCCTAAATTAAAATTTAAGCATCAATTTTAGTTTCTTTGTTGAAGTTTTAAAGTATTGAGAGTTTTGATGCTCTTGTTTTGAAGAGTTTCATCAGTAGCTTCCTTTCCTCTCATGTTGTGTCAATGTAGCTTAAGTTAGCGATTTAGCATTAGCTTCAGGTCATTACTATATTGGTGTAGCTCTTTAGCGCCGTAGTGTTAGACACAGCTAATCCGTGAACTCTGACCCAATGCTGATCACTGGTTGCCATGGCGATTCCCTCCTTTCCTCAGCAGTAAACACCAGGCAGTGCGATGCGTTGGGGAGTTGGGTCAGAACCTTAAACTCGGGTTCCACTGAGCAGACTTCAGGAGTAACTCTCCGTCCCGTTCCAGGTCCTGGCTGGAGTTCTGAGGTCCTGCTCTGAGGAAGAGGACGACTCTTCGTCCCTCTTCGTCCCCCGCTGCTCGCCCAGCGGAGGCTACCAGCCGGTCCAGTGTCGGGACGCAGAGTGCTGGTGCGTCGACCCGGAGGGTCAGGAGACGCCAGGGTCCCGGACCGCCGGCCGGCCGACGCGCTGCCCGACCAGCTGCGAGACGGCGAGAGCCACAGCCATGGAGGTGAAATCCAACATGGCCGCCGGAGCTGAGATCCACATTCCAGCGTGTTCAGAGGACGGAGACTTCCTGCCGCTTCAGTGCGTCGGAGATCGCTGCTTCTGCGTGGACGCCGAGGGGAGGAAGATGGCTGCAGGGCCGACAGGGGGCGCTGTCACATGTCAGACCTGTTTATTTACCATGAAGGAACTTTAATTCATTCATTTCTTCTTCAGTGAATCAGTGAAGATGAACGAATCTGTTGTTTCAGGTCCAGAGAATAAAACACTGAAGCTTCAGTCGTCTGCAGGTGAGAGCACAGACTTTTAACCTGGAAATACTTCACTTCCTGTCAGAACACACCTCACTTCCCGTAGCTTCTGCTCCATCGGTGACCTCTCCTTCACCTTTGACCTTTCAGGTCGCTGCGCCCAGGCTCTCGCTGAGGTCACAGCGTTCAGACAGGAAGTGGACAGCCTCGTCTTCCTCTCTAACTCCACCCACTTCCCTGTGGGATACGGCTTTCTATTGGCCGAAGGGCTGAGTCTGAGCCAATCAGAGGAGGAGCTGCGGCTCAGCCAATCAGAGGAGCTGAAGGTGTCGGAGAAGTTGCTGAGTCGCTCCAGATCTGCGCTGCGATTGGCTGCTTCCTCCAGTGAGTCGCAAAGACAAACTGCAGGAATTCAACCTGAAATATCAGATTAAACTGCAGAAAGTTTGAGATCCTTTGGAGAAACAGTTTGGAGAAATATTTTATGGTTTTATTCAGTTCTTCAAAAAAAAGAAAATAGTTTCATAGTTTTTATAGGAAAAAAATCCTAAATGAAGGAATAACTTTATCACTGCCACAACAAACAGATCGGAAATGAATATGAATTAGTGACATCACTGATGACATCATCGGTTCTTCCTCAGCTCTTCTGATGCTGCTTCCTCCTCATCGTCGCTCCTACCAGCTCTTCACTCCACAGTGTGACGCCGCCGGAAACTGGAGGCTCACGCAGTGTTACCACAGCACAGGTCACACACACACACCCAGAGGTCAGACCTGGGAATCAGAGTCGTTAACGTCTGCGTGTGTGTGTGTGTGTGTGTCCAGGTCAATGCTGGTGTGTGGATGAAGAAGGAGAGTTCATCCCCGGGTCTCTGCGCCGCTCGCTCCGTCTGCCGCGCTGTAAGAAAGTATTCACACCCGGAAGTGGGTTGGTTCGTCTTCCTGTCTGTTCTTCCTGATTAAAACTTTTTCCTGCTGAAGGTCGGAGTCGCTGCCAGAGAGCGGAGGCTCACTCTCTGCTCTCTGATTGGATGAAAGCCTCTGACATCACCACCGCCTCGCCGTACCACCCACAGTGTGAGCAGGTAACACACACACACCTACACACACACAGAGCTCACTGTGGGTGAGTGTTGGCCAAAGTGTGGTCCAGGGGCCATTTGCAGTCCTCAAGATGATTTTGTGTGGCCTTCAAAGAAATTTCTTCCAATATTAGAGCTTTCATAGAAATAAATGTGAAAATTAAAATGTGAAAAAATAAATGCATTTCAAATATTAAGCTTGGCAAAATTTCTCAAAGATACATTTTGAGTTACAATGAGTATGAAATAGTTGCACCTATTCATACATTTCTGTTATTGCTTTTACATTTTATTGTATCAATTTATTTTTTCAATTTTTCTTCACATTTTCTATTTTCAAATAATTTAAATTTTATTTTTTCAAACGTGATTTTTTTGAAAATGTGAAACATGTTTTTTCAAACAATTGTTTTTATATTCTTTTCAATTTTTTATGTATTTTTTGTTTTTCATATACTTTTCAAATTATTTTTTCTATTTCTTATCTTCGTTTACATTTTATTTTTTCTAATTTCTTTAAAAGATGAACTGCTGTCAGATCTTTGGAATCAAAAGCTAAACTACATTGATTTTTCTCCAAGCATCGTTTTGTTCATCTCTCCTGTTTTAATAAAGGTTGAATTGTTTTCCTGTTTTCAGGATGGCCGTTTCTCTGTGCTGCAGACAGGGGGCGCTGCAGGCCGCTGTGTGAACCCACTGACAGGAGAGACGCTCCAGACGGCGTCCCGGAGCGCCGCCGGAGAGCTGACCTGTAAACACACACACACACAGGCGCAGTATGCTGCCTGCGGTGCGTTCAGGGTGGCTCTGTAAACTCGGCGCTGCCTTCAGGTCCCAGCTGGTGTGAGCTGCAGCGGCTCCGCTGTCGCCCCGACGGCTCCTTCGACCCACTGCAGTGTGATGTCACTTCCTGTTGGTGCGTTTCTGAGGATGGACAGGAAGTGGCCGGGACCCGATCGCCGCGACAAACGGGACGCGCGCCATCATGTGACCGTGAGTCTGAGCCCGGGCCGCCCCCTGCTGGACGAAGGTGGAACTGCAGCTCCGGCTCCTTATTGGTCCAAATGTTTGCTCTTTGTGTGCAGGTCCTCTTTGTCCCGCCCCCAACATTACCCATGGTGCACTGGTGTGCCGTCCAGCGGCTGATGGTCGGCAGAGCTGTGACCTCGTCTGTCACCGTGGTTACCAGAACTCACTTCCTGTTAGCAGATTCCTGTGTGGCGTTGAGAGTCGCCAATGGGAAGAAGAGGACAGACCTTTGAGTGGAGCCTGTCAGAGTGAGTCAGTGAGTCAGTCAGTAAGATTTTATGTTGTTTTCTTTTTATGGTAATATGATATTTACCAAGTGTGTCTCTCTCTCTCTCCCTGTGCGCGTGTGTGTCTCTGTGTGTGTGTGTCGGGGTGCGGGTGTGTGTGTGTGTATGTGTGTGTCTCAGTCTCCCAGCCCCTCCAGTCTTTCTCTTCCTCTCAGATCTGGTCTCTCTCCGTCTCTTGCTCTCGGATCAGCGGTTTGTCGTCTCTGCTGTTCAGCCTCCTGGCCAGCAGGGGACTCTGCTCCGCTCAGGTGAGTTGGACCTGGTGCAGTTGGGTGGCCCGGTTGGTTCTGAGGCGGTTCTGAGGCGGTTCTGACCCGGCTCGTTTCCTGTCTCAGCTCCCGTCGGGCCGGTCCGTGGCGCTGTGCGGCGACTCGGCGGTGGGTCTGCGATGCGACGCCGGCGACTCGATGAGGCTCACGCTGCGCTGGACCGCTGACCTCTCCGACCTCACGACCTCTGACCTCCCTCACCTCCATCACATGGGCGAGTATTCCTTAAACTTCAGCTTTTCTGTCACTAAGCTCTGGTCAGATCTGAGCAGAAATCAGTGGAAACTCTCTAGATTTTTAAATAAAACTTCAAATTGACATATTTCTGATGAGCAGCAAATATCATGTCACAGATTCAGTTCAGAAACTGAAACTGACCATAAATGTACAGATTTAAATCCAAACTCATTGTAGTTACAATAAGTAAAGTTTGCTTTAGCAGAGCAAAACTTCAATATTCTGCTAATTCTGCATTAGAACATCCATCCATCCATCCATCCATCCATCCATCCATCCCTCCATCTTCTAACACCTTGTCCCTAATGGGGTCAGGAGGTGCTGCTGCCTCTCCAGCTGCGTTCCGGGCGAGAGGCGGGGTCACCTGGACAGGTCGCCAGTCTGTCGCAGGCATTAGAACATGTGTGTCAGAAAAGCTTCATTTTATGTAAAATGGATTTATTGATTAAATTATCCTGCTTTTATTTTTTCCATCAGCAATATTCCTAAATGAATCCAGACTTCTGGAAGGAGTTCAGGGAATTCTGGGTAATCTCCGCTCCATGCTGACCTCTGACCCTGAACTGGTTTCGGCGGCGGCGCCAACGTTTGGCTGTTCCCATGGTTACCGGCTGTCCAGCGACGGCGCAGGCTGCGGTGAGTGAGGCGGTTTGTCCCTGCGGGCCTCCGTCCGGCCGCAGCCTCACGGTTCCATTGTTTCGTTTCCAGTCGTTTGTCCCGCCGGCAGCTTCTACCAGCAGGGGGCGTGTCTGCTCTGCCCTCAGGGAACCTATCAGGAGCTAGAGGGGCGGGGCTTCTGCACCAGGTGTCCCAGAGGCTCCTCCCCCACAGGAGCTTCAGCAGCCAATCAGTGTGAGTCTCTGAAGGAAAAATTAAAAACTCACTTCCTGTTTTATTGATGCTGCGGCGTTGCTCACCTGTTCTCAGGTGAGTTAGTAACCTCTTTCCTCACCTGTCTGCCTCTCAGGTGAGACGGACTGCGAGAGGCGGGGCCTGCGCTGTTCGCAGCGAGGCGACTTCCTGCCGGCTCAGCCGGACTTCCTGTCTGGCGGCTGGATGTGTGTCAGCAGCGAGGGGGCGGAGCTTGAGTGGACGAGCAGGGAAGAGCGTCTGACGGATGAGGAGTGCTCAGGTGAGACGGCCCTGCAGCCAATCAGAGCGCAGCTCTCCGAGGTTCTGACCCGGTTTCTGTCGTTCAGTTCTCAGCAGGTTCCAGGCGGTTCCCGGGTCAGACCTGATGGTCGGGACTGGAGACACAGACGTACTGAAGACCATGACCTCTGACCTCTCTACATGTCTCCATGGTAACCATAGACTTACTTTGCCTGTGAGCTTTTTCTCCTGATTTTCAGGTTTGGTTCTGGTTTGGTTCTGGTTGTGAAAGTCCTGTTTGTCTCAGCATGTGCAGCGGAGCCATCCTGCCACCATGTGGCGCTGTTTGACCGGCGGACCCGCTGTGACCTGTACAGCTCTCTGAACGCTGTCTGCAGCGCCTCCCAGCAGGTAAGCAGGCTTCGGGTCAAAGGTCAGCCCTTCAGAGCCCGGATGTTGCTCCAGCTGTGTGTGTCTGCAGGCCAGGGGGTTTCTGGGTAATCCGCGGGCCGAGCGGTTCCACCAGCTGCGCTGCTCTCTGAGCGTGAGGGGCGGAGCTTCAGATCTGCTCGTCCTCAGGAAGAACGGTGAGCAGCTAACAGTTACTATGACAACCAGAACCACTAAATAGTTAGTATAATAACTAAATATTTAGTTTGGAGCTAAGTACTTAGCTTGCTGTCTATTTACCTCCAACCTAAATATTTAGTTGGTAAACTGAATATTTACGTCTGAGCTAAATAGTTAGCTTTTTAATTGAACTATTTAGTTTCTAGCTAAACGGTTAGCCTCATGCTAAGTAGTTAGCTTGGTAAACACTAATTTTGAAACTGTACATTTATTAATGAATGAGTAACACTTTAAAAACATTTTTTGTTTTCAGGCTGATTAATAAAAATGATTAACATGTGGGCGTGTCCTCTGTTCCAGAGGCGGAGCTTCAGCAGCAGAGTTTTGTGAGGATGAGGATGAGGAAGGCGGTCTCAGGTGTGTTCAGGACTCAGGTGTTCTCCTCCAGGAACACGTCTCTGTCCGACGCGCGCCGGTTCTGCCAGGACGGCTGCAGCCGTGACGCCTGCTGCCACGGGTTCATCCTCAACCAGAACGTCCTGGATGGAGGTGGGTTGCCAGGGAGACGGAGCCTCACCTGGGCCGTTCTGGATGCTGACCTGCTGTCTGACCCCATGAAGGCTCCCTGCTGTGTGGCTGGCTGAGAGCGCCGTCGGTTCTGATGTGTGAGGACGAGGACTGGGACGTGATTGGCCAGGGACCGGCCAATAGGATCTGTGGGGCGGGGCTTAGCTACGACAAGCAGCAGCGCAGCTTCCAGTTCGACTTTGGCGGAGAAAAGTTCTCCATCAGTAAGAAAGCGATGCAGCTCGGTTTGACCGGCCCGGTCCAAACCCAGCCTGAATGTTCTGGTTCTGTTCAGCTGACGGCGCTCTGCCCGGCGACAGCAGGAACAGGAAGGACTACCAGGCCGCCATCATCAGCTTCCAGGCCATCTACCTGCAGACAGGTACGCCTCAGTCCTGGACCGACCCGTTTGCTCTGGTTCTGCTCGGCTCACCGGGTTCTGTTGTCTTAGCTGCAACCGCCGGCGGTTCTGGATCGGCGTCCTGCGGTGCAGCAGAGGTTCCGGCTCCTCTGAACGGTTCGATCCGCTCTGATGATGACGATGATGAGTTTCCTGATGAATGTTGTGATGAAGACTCAGGTTCTGTCCGCAGCGTCCGTCCAGCTGAGGTTCCGGTCTCTGTCCAGCGCCGACGTCCTGGTGGACCCTCAGAGGAAGCAGCCCGTTCTCTCCTTCTGGCTCAGCAAAAACGACTACAGCTCCCAGAATGCCCTGCTCTGGTGCCTCACACGTATGCAGCTTTCGGTTTTAACAGGCGCGTGGTTTCTCTCCTCTGTGGGAACAGATTTCAGGTTTCACTTCGACTGCAGGATGTTTGATTTTAAATCGTAACTAACAGCTCTGTGACAACTTAGCCCCGCCCCCAAGGGGGGGGGGGTAGCAGAGGGTGGGCCCGTTGCCAAATTAGCTACTTTTCAGACCCATTAGTAAATTTTCAAAAAGGCAATCATCAACAAATTAGCAACTTGTTTGTGTTATTAGACTTTCAGGGAGCTGGTTTTATCGTTGAATGCTGCGATGCCGTTACCGTAAAATACAACTGCAGTACCGCCAGTCAACTCAAAGAGGGCAGCACTGAGACGGTTTTAGGCAAAATATTGCAGAATTAAACAAGTTTCCACAAAAAGGTCAACAATTACAGAGAAACATAAAGAAAGCACCATAAATAACTTTATCTGTATAAATATAAGGGCTTTAACTACTCTTTAATGACGATGTAGAAAAAGGACAGAGTGAGCCCTCTGGCTGCATAGATGCTCTGTGAAATGAAACGGGTGAGTAGGAGAGATTTCCTAAAATAATTAGCTCCAGCTGCAGAGGTTTGTTTCCTTCATGTCTGAGCTAAGTGAAGTGGAGAGCGTTTCAACCTCCCTGCCATCCAGCAACATGTAGCCTTAGCTTGAAGCGATGATTCAGGTCCGTGTGGTTTGACTGACTTAATGAGTTTTACACAGAAATGTCCCAATTGCACAGAAACATAAAGATAAAACCCTTAAGATAATTTTTATTCATTAAATGACCAGATTACTGAGCAGCTCTGTCTTTAGGTCTGGCAGGCGCAGTGCTCTGCGAGGCCAGCAGGAGGCAGCACTCCGTAGCCGTGATGGTTTTGTGTTTCAGGTTGTGATGAAGAGGAGCGGTGTTCTGTCGCTGACCTCAGAGACGCTGAGTCGGACCGTTTCTTCCTCTGCTCCTTGTATCCGGACACCAGAGTCTGCGGCGGCTACGACCAGCCGATAAAACGCTCCTGTCGCCCCCTGCTGGACAGAGCGACCAACAACACCTACAGCAAGAAGGGTGAGGACGAAGCTCTGGAATCCGAGTCTGAATGAAGGACACAATGACGGTTCTGGTTCTGTTTCAGTGGATTTCAGCGGACCGGTCCAGAGTTTTTATGAGCGGGTTCCCTTCCAGAAGATGGTCTCATACTCTGTGAGGAACCGGGTCACACTGGGACAGAACCAGATGCTGCCTGACGGGTAAGACCAGAACACCAACGGGTCGGGACAGTCTGACCTCAGCACATTCAGGACAACATGGTGGACACCAGGAGACAATATGAGACAAATTCAGACATAAAGAGACACAACAAAACACATTCTGAGACAAAGTGAGACACTTTTATTTCAACAACTCGTGTTCCACAAAGACACGATACACACAATAAAATAAAATGTTAGAAAAGACTTGCAGACCAATGTCTCCACAGAGCCGGCTGGTATCTTAACACACTGACAGAAGGATGTGAAAACATTACAATAAGACTGTTGATGGAGCTGAAACGACACATAAACTCTTTTCTCATGAGTGCCTGGATGTTCTGACATGTTACTAAATATCTCACTGCACAGCTGAACCTGCTTTCATAAGCTGGTTTCTCAGGGAGAAATGATGAATGATGATGATGAATAAGCGACCTCAAGCTTCTGCGTGCTAGCTTTTTAAATTTACACCACAAAGGAGATGTGTAGAGGGATGTACAGTAAGCTTTGAACAGACTTAGATAATAAGGAATCAGGAAACGGCCCCTGGATCACGAACTCAGAGAAACACATTGCAAGCAGCACAGACACCAGCATTTATCAGATGTTCTGCTGCATTGCTAGCAGAACCTGTTGCCTTATTCTCACACAAGTACGCTATAACCTGTTGGACTTCCCTAGGGGTTATTATCACCGCATCATTCTTAGCAATGTTTCCCATCCACAATAAGTCACAATGGGGACGAATGAAACACAGAGAGACCCAGAGACAGACGACTTCAGAACCAGAATGTCTCAGTCAGTTTCAGCATCATGTCTGACTCCAAACCTTCAGCCATGTTTTTATCTTGAGCCGTTTGTGTTTCCAGGTTCAGGGAGTGCGAGCGGCGCTGCGATGAGGACCCCTGTTGCCGTGGTTTTGGGTTTGTCCGCGAGACCAAATCAAGAGGTAAATCAGTTTCAGGTCGGGACCAAGAACTTCCATCCTGTTTTACTTTAAACTGAGCAGCAGCGTGTCGACCCAAAATGGACTGAAGGACAGAGGAGGTTCAGTTTGACCAAACCATGAAATTCAGCTGGTTGAAGCTAGGAGATGAGCAGAATCAGGCCTTCCTCTCATGTGATGATGATGATAATGGTGATGATGATGGTGATGATGGTGCTGGTGATGATGATGAAGATGGTGATGATGATGATAATGGTGATGGTGATGATAGTGATGGTGATGATGATGATGATGGTGGTGATGATAATGATGGTGATGATGATGGTGGTGATGATGATGTTGGTGGTGATGATGAAGATGGTGATGATAGTGATGATGATGATAATGATGATAATGATGATGGTGGTGATGGTGATGACATTACTGGATTACTTGTTGAATGGCCTAGTCTCGCTGGTTTCTATTCCATATAAAACCGATAAAACCACCGAGTGAAATAGACTGATTGATATTGCGTACAACACAGAGAGCCTCATTTGGACACGCTTGTGTCTCCCTTCCCAATTTATCGCAAATGCAAGCAAGGATTCATGGACTAATAAGAGATGTTTTCTTCATTTAGTTTGAAGAAAACTAAATGAAGTTTAGTTTTCTAAATCACCACCATCATTATCATCACCATCATCAACACCACCACCATCATCATCATTATCATCACCATCATCATCATTATGATCATCATCATCATCATTATCATCACCATCTTCATCATCACCATTATCATCATCATCACCACCATTATCATCATCATGATAATGG